>JASSUY010032491.1:14394-35702 GCA_032466535.1 Forpus xanthops | reverse complement strand
AGGTTGGAAAGGACCTTAAGATCATCTAGTTCCAACCCCCCTGCTATGGGCAGGGACACCTCCCACTAAACCATGTCTCCCAAGGCTCTGTCCAACCCGGCCTTGAATAGCTTTTCACTAAATAAACATCAATAGTTTTGGGCAGGGAGTAAGACAGGAAAGAGGCAGTGCTATAAATTAGAGCTTTATCAGGGAATAGAAGATTGTGTCACAAATTGTCTTGATGTATTTTTTAAGATATTAAAGTATTTTACTTCTGTGATACTATTAATGTTTCCAAAACATGTTTGAGGTTTTTTTGTTTCTTTGTTTGTTTAGTTTGGGTGGGCGTTCATCTATAATCTTACGGTTATTTCTTGAAGACTCGAAAGAAAATTACCATTTAGTACTGTACTGTAAATCATACGAAACATCAGTGTGTTTGGATTTGCTACGCAAATCCTTTTTACTAGAGCTAATGAGCCACCTGAGAGTAGCAGAAGTTTTTTTGTCCTGTCCATGGACAGGCACTGGTGAAGGGTAGTACAGTAAGCCAGAGGAAGAATTCTGAGACAAAAAATTCAGGATTTTAATTTTGGGCAGCGAAGGACTCCATGTTTTACGTATATTAATTTCCAATCTCTTTGCCTAGTAATTGCTATATTCACCTATCATTTCCTCTTCATATCTGTCCTCCCACTGTTTTTATACATGACTTTACCCACCTCACCAGTGATCTCTATTTTTCTTATCCACTTCTGCTGCTCACACTTCAGATGTCTTTTCTATATTTCTAGCCAGCTCCCATCTCCCTTCCTTCTCCATCCATGCATGCTTCCACCCCTGCTGACTACCAGCTTTAATATTCCTGCATAAGCCTCTCAGCATGTCTTAATGTCTTTGCCTCATTTGCTTAGTAGATTGCAGCGGTTTGCACTTTTGGTCCCAGCCAGCTCTGTCTCCTGAAGTCCAGTTTGGTGATGGAATTTGGTATACTGCTGATTCTAGTCCTAGTCTCCTGCCTTCACCTATTTTTTATTTGATCCTAATTGCCACCTCATTTTCTTCTCCATTTCCCATCTGTTGGTCTTTCACATTCTTTTCTTCAAACCACATTCTGCTTACCTCTCATCACTTCTTTCCTTAGCCACTGTAATCTCCCTTCCATACTTGTTTTGCTCCTGCCAGCCTACAAGGACATGCTGCTCTTGCTCTCCTGCAGTGATCAGCTCCCAGTGAGCTGTGCAGTGACAGGAAGCAGCAAACGAATAGTGATAAGGAAGGAAAGTTCAGTTTCACTGTAGTAAGAACATAGTTGCAGTCTGCTTGTACGGAGGAGCTGCCAGGAGAATTTGTGTTATTTCAGAAGACCTATTTAAGTTGCAGTTCCCCTATGAGGATGACACGTGCATTGTTTACTACACATAGGAGCTGGGTGAAGAGGTCTGTAGAGGCTCAGTGGGATGTGACTGAATATGCACTTTGGTGAGCTCTCAGCGCTGTGGGAAGTGAGTGTTCAGTGATTATGGATTCCTAGGAGAATTTCAGCTCTTCAATACAAGCAGCTTTTCTGAGTGTGGGTAGGTAGAAATTTTGAAGTCTATATTGCTTGGCTGAATTTGGGCAATTTAATCTGATTTGGCACATGCCACGTATCATCCTATCTGCTTAATTTTGGGTTCAGGTTTACCATGTACATACATATGAAAAAGTCTCATAGTTGTCCTAATCCTATTTTTATAAGTAGATGAATAATTTTGGATTAAATAAATAAATAAATAACCACCACCACCAAAAAAAAAACAAAACACAGCACCTCCTCCCCCCTAAAAAAAAACCCAACAAACAAAAATGTCCACCATCTGATATCCTCCCTGCAGGAATGATATCCAATCAGTGCAGCCAATTTCAGTGCAAGCGGTTCAAGTTTACTGGCTATAAGCAAGTGAAAAAACATTTGTGTGTTGGGAAGTCCACATTAAGCTTTCACATGTGTGGCCCTGCTAATTTGTCTGAAGTCATTAAGAACAAATTTTAAGTTCAGGTTTTGTTCAGACTCTTTCTCTGAAATATTTTCAGTGCCATCAACAGAGGCACCTCACAAGGTATTTCATGGTCTTAGTAAATTGGGAGAGCAGATTTGTGCTCATTAGGCATTCTGAGCAAGGAGTCTATAGGCAAGGGATGTCCTTGGCTTCCACTGAGATAGAATTATATTGCTGACAATGAAAATTAATTTGTGAGAGTTTGTTACTTAAACTGTGTATGAGAGAAAGAACATTCAAATGATATGAACATGTAGGAAATGTAAAAAGCAGTGTAATGTGCTGAACAGTGGGAATGAAAAACTTAAGGAAAGAGGAAATGAAAGACAGAAGATGCCACACTAGTTTGGTAAAAAGATAAATGTGTACAAATAAAGCCACCCATGCCATTCTGTTGCAGTGATACATAGAGCTTTACAGCAAGACTGGGCGGTCTGAAATGCTTGACTTGGCCTGGGAGAACCCCTAGGTATAACTGGCATTTTTGAATTCGGAAAACCTACATATGCAGCCTACTCTCAGTATTTATGAGTCACCCATTATCATGCTAAGAACCAACTGATATTGCTCATCTCCAGTGTATGCCATGCAAGCATCTCCAGCAAACTTGTCAGTGGACTTGAGTTTCAAGCCTCAGAGTAATCAACAGAATAGTGTAATTTCTGATCTCAAACAATGCATTAAGACAAGCTTTAGGAATTGAAGCACAGCACTGAAATTGAAAGGATTCTGGAGACTGTTGTGCATGAACAGGACAGAGGTATGCTTATGTTATGGCTGTGAATCCGAAACACACTAAAATACTATAACACAAGTCAGGAAAATTCCACAAAACTGCATAATACTTGAGTAATGACAGAAGTTTGCTACACAGATTTTCCAGTTTGGGATTAGAGGAGGCAAGGGAGGACACAAGCAGAAGGGGAGACAGCAAGGACTTCAGAAAATACTAATTTTTACTACTTTTGCTATTTTTGATAAACAGACTTTTATTCTTTCCTACTCTCTCAATAGAGAGTTTGACAATGTGTCAGTAGACTGTATTTTATATAGTACAGCTGAGCCAGGAAACCATGTTTTTACAGGAGATTTTCAGAGGTCTTTGTGATGGAAGTCTTGGTGAAGATTCCTACACATCACTGAACCCTTATGATCTGAATTGGATGGAAAGCTAAAAGCACCTGTGTTGTCGTTCCAAAAAAAGCAAAGATCACTTCATGTATGTGTATGATAAAGGAGCCAAACTTTTGAACTCTAAAGATTTAAGTGATATTTACAGCAAATAAGTTTGTAAAACATCCATGAATAGGTATAAATCCCATGGAATATTTGTCAGGAAATTGTGGAAAACAAGCCAAACAACACACACAAACACACACCCCCAGCAAAAAAAAATCTATAAGCATGGGAGTTGTGTTTGTTTGTTTGTTTTTTATTTTTTTATTATTTTTTTATTATTATTTTTAAATTCAGAAAGTATTTATGTTCAGGGATTTCTTTTTTTTTTTTCCACTGTAAATAGATCACCTACTTCTGCCTGTGACGCTTAACATCAAGGAAGAAGAATATTTAAATATGGAGAGCTGTAGTTAGCTACATGACAAGACATAGTACAAGAATTTATTCAGGTCAGAAAAATGTATCCTCAAAAGTGGAAATAAAGCCAAAGTGATGTTAATAAAACTGAACATAATGGTTGGCTAAAAGGAGCAAATACATAAAGGTGCCTCAAAAAACTGAACAGGAATTGTTAAAGTATCTCAGAAATAGAAAGGCTACAGAAGAGTTATCAGGCCTGCTAGACCACCAGAGGATAAAGAGTCAATCCAAAATATTCAGGACATGGCAAAGAAAATAAATTCTTTTACTCTAGTATTCTCAAAAGACAAAAGAGAAATATATGCACTAACAGAATTCTTTACAGATAATTTTGGAGACATACTGCTAGTGAGCCAAAAAGAGGTGAATAATTCAGAAAGTCTGGAAGGTAAATGAGAAGGATTTTACAGTGTATTTCAAAGAGAAATCTGAAAACTGAGTCGCTAATAAAATATGTCATTTAAATGACATTTTAAATGAGTTGTTAATTAACATTGTGGATTTCTTTGTAAATACATTCTGAAGGATTATTCTGGAAACTGAATGGGAGAGCCAGTCTCACCACTTACATGAAAGCTCAGTAGGAGGTAGGAAAATGCAAGAAATCAGGCACAGAAGAGGTGTTTGTATATGAAGGAGTACTGAACACACAGTTTGAAAAGCAACACAGAAAAGTAAAACAAGGCTGAACAAGAAGCATAAAAAATGGTGAATGATACTATGAAGATCCAGTAGTTTTCTTTTTTCTCCACAGGCTAGAAATGAACACCCAGTAAACTACTGAAAGTCATGAGGAGATTCTCATTGACCTTCTGAGATTTGGGTCAGGCTCTTAGGTTCATCCGCCTAACTTCCAGCATTTATCTGCAGCACTAAGGTGAAAAGTCTTCTCTCCAAACACTAAACTTCACTGTAAAATCCCTCTGCAGTCAGGGAGGAATGGACAATTAAGCCTAAAGACTGTGTTGTGCCCTGAAGATACTTCTCCCTTCATAGAGAGGAAGCTTAGAGCAGCGCCTGAAATTAGGCAGGGTATATCCAGCATGCTGAAAAAGAATTAACAATGAGGTTTAATTTTATTTTCTGAATAACCTTGATGGAAATGTATTAGTCTTCAAGTAGACAATGCCAGTGCTCTTCAAGCCTAATGCTAATGGGAGAAACAGCATTTTCTATGAACCATAATGGCAGACAAAAACCAAGTACAGATCATTTGGAAAAGTTAGACTATTTTCAGTACAGATTTATGCTTCAGTGCCTTTCTAGAGATGGCCAAGTAAGAAAAGTATCCCTTTTTGCATAATAAATGATTAACTGTACATCTCCAATCACATCTGGAAAACATTGCTGAGTTTCATTCTGAATAGCTGACATTCTCTGTTAATGGTTTTGTCAGCATATGATTCTTTTGCCTCTTGAAAAATATTTGATAAAATATTAATGCAGAAATAAAACAACAAAAACGTAAACCAGAGATTTTCCTATTTTCTGATAAAGTAATAGGGCTCAGCATAAGATTACCAACATTTTTTTCTCCACATTTCACACCATTATTACAGTAAAATGTGCTTTTTTTTTCTTGATGTACTCAGACTCAAAGAAAGGCAAACCCAGCCAGCAGTGAGAGAGGAAGAGCTTTCTCAGCAGCTGAACTGGAAAGGACACCCCACCCCTCTAAACTTCTGGGGACAACATTCCTTTTCCTTCTCCAGCTGCTGGGAGTAGACTGCAGTTAAAAAAAAAAAAAAAAAGGAAAGAAAGAAGTAGAAAAAACTAGATTAGGAAATAATAAAGTGCTGGGCAGGCTGGCTGGTGATACTGAGTCTTTATTACTTTCAGAAGCTAAGAAGCAAAAAGAAGCAGGATGGATGAGAGCTGCCTCTCTCCAGCAGCCAGGGGTGAGGCTGTGCTTGGCTAGTGGGGGATACTGGCTGTGGAGAGGAGTGGATGGATAAAGTGGGCGTGATTTGTGATGCTCCTTGGGAAGGAGCCACCATGGCACATGCTGTTCAGCCAGCTTTGCAGTTGGCCTCCTCTGCCACAGCGATGTGTTTCAGCTCAAAGAAAGCATTAGACTGCTATAAAAATTAAAGTGATGTACCACAAAACAAAATGGTACAATTTGGTACTAACTGCTGGTTAACATTTTCTGGTCAGTAAAAAGACCATCATCACTTAATTATAGGCTTGTTTGTTGGAACTTCAACCTTCTAGCAGCTATAGTTTTAAATATAACACAGTGATTAGAAACAGTAACAGGATGGTGCCGTTATTCCCCTTGTGTCCATGAAGGAGAAATTAGAAATCCTATTTGAAGATGAAATATGACCATGAGAGGATGCAGTGAAGATCCTGAGTGAGGCATCCTGATCCTACCTCATGTTCTGCAAGACCAGCCAGAATATAGGACTTTCAGGAATATCTGGGTGAATCACTGGCAATCCAGAAGTCAGGAAGAATTTATCAACTAAGTAGTGTAACTAGGATAACACAGAAATAAATCCACCAGACCTTTTAGTTCATTTTTTCTTCTCTTGCATATTCAGTGTTTTGTTTTTGTTTTTTTGTTTGTTTGTTTGTTTGCTTGTTTTCTTTTATTAGTTGTTCCTCCTTTCCCTACATTATCTGTTCACTACCCATCCTTCCAATCTGCCTTTCCATTATCTTTTGCTGGTGGTTACTTTTTCATCCCTACAGTTAATCTCAATAAGTCATTCACTACCAGTTGAACCTGAAACACACCTGTACTGAATACTTATGGGTACCTTTGATTCAGCTACTTATTGAGCATACTGAATAGCAAACTCCAATTATATTTTTAAGTTTCTCATTTCATACTTACTAACTACTTTAGTTGACTGATTTATTCTTTCTCCATCCATCCGGCCCTCAGCCACAAACACTTGCTTAAACTTGCTTTCTCTCTCACAACCACAATTACTCACCCACAACTAGTAGATCATTCTTATTTAGGAAATTACTTGCAATTTGGAGCGGGTAAAAGGGATAACAATAACAACAAAATCCAGAACCAAAACAGGAACTATGGGCTGTTGATTTATCAGTTATAACAAACAAACAAACAAACAAAACCTGCAAAACCAGAAAATCCTAAACAAAATCAACCCTTGAATATAATACATTTCTTAAATAGGCTTGAAGACAGATTCCAAATGCTGCATACCAGTGGGCAAACTTCTCATATAAAATGCAGGAAAAGGTTATTCATATGCCTCTGTGATTACTCCAATGCATTTAAATAAAGGAGAGAAAATTGTTTCAGTTTTTCACCTTGGCCATATCTTATTTTCATTTTTCAGTATTTTATCTAAAACAATACTATTGTAACCCTAACCCTTCCCTTGGTTATGGTGGATGAATTTATTCCTTTATTTGTAGCTCAGTAAGTCAGGTTTTTGTAATCTGTGTGTGACTATTTATCTACTTTTGTTGCTGGTATCTGCTATTCAACTTTGGCTGAGGCCTGGATTTTGCAATTGAAATCATCACACATGTTGACTTCATTGGGCTGAAGAAGGTAGTAAGGGTCTCCCTGCATAATATCGGTATAGAACTGGGGCCTGAGAGTGTAGATTAACATATTAAAGTATATGATGTAGAATATATAATATACAATATTAGCAGATTAACATTGCCTCTGAAGCTTAACTTTTCCAGTTTCCTGCTTTAGTGCAGACCCCTAGCCTATTTTTTGTGTTTAATTGTAAGTCAGTTGTGAGGAAAGAGGTTGATAATGGCTAAATTCAAGACATCCAACATCAAAAGAAAGTTTCAACATTTGGACAAAATAAAACCAGGTGTGAATAAAATATCATATTGCAATAGTACGTGTTATTAGTGCCATTAAAGTACATTTGAATCCGGTGTTCTATTCGTTTTCAAAGCTGACATTTGTAAATGTATATAGGCGGGACCTTGCAAATTTAAAACAGAGCATTAGGACTTGCTCTGGAATCTGTAGCACCATCATACTGCATTTTGTTGATACATAATAATTCATAATTTTGTGTCTCTAAGTAGGGGCCATCAAATTTTTATAACTGAATAGTACCCTTTTTGGTTAGCACATGAAGTAATAACAAAAATGTTACTAAAAAGAGATGCTTGTAGCATCTTGGCATATGTATGTAATGTCTTTGATAGCACACTGTTACATATGCTCAATATCTGTTCTAACGAAGTCTTAAGGATTTTTGTTTGTAATTTGCTAGCTACTTTTAAGTTAGAGTTGTTGTGTTTCCATCTTGTCCTTTTACTAAATGTCATGACAGTGTGGATCTTAGCTTCTCTGTAATTTTGAAGGAAAATAGAAGTTGTATTATCATTTCTGCCTATGAAATTTATTTCTGAAGTGAATGCCATACATATTTCTGAAATGAATGCCAAATGTATTTTCTAGAAGTGAGTGCCATTGAAAGCCAAGGCAGGCAATTTATACTGTGCATAATAATGATATTAATTTTTATGGTGTGTATAAGTTACATTTTGATTAGTTTTTTGCATGATTAAAAATTTGCAAAGCCTTTATGGCCCCCAGGAGCCTACCTGTAATAAACAGCTCTCACCTTCCAAACCATAAAACAGGTCTGCAGTACTTGAACATTAGAGCTAATTGCCTTGCTACATCAAAGGGAGCACCACAAGACTGAGAAAAATCACAGAAGGGGGGTGGGGAGCAGGGGGCAGTTTCACCTCTAAAGGTTATGTGTTTGTGGCTTGGTGGAGCCCTGTAAAGTTATGGCCTCAGAACTGCTGTTTGCGATTAAGTTGATGGGGAAAGTCTATCCCGCAATCTCTCCCTGCTGCTGACACAGAGTCTTTGTTCACATTCAGATTTCTCAAACTGTTGCCAGGGTCAGGCTGAGGTCAGACACCACGATGATGTATAGGAGAACATGTCTGGGAATTTCTCTCACACTTGAAACACATACCAGAAAAACAGGAGAGCACCCTGCAAAAATTGTCTGATGAGACCCAGATGAAACTGTAGCTTTCTTTTAGTACCTTCATAATTTTCTTTCTCTTTGCCTGACACACAATGTTTTATTAATGTGTGCCACGATAGCCCTTACAATTTTATGTCCCCTCAAGATAAGGACACTCAGTAGCACTTTGACACTTCATTTTCCAGCCCAGGGGGATTGGGCCAGTAAATCTAGTAAAAGAAGCAATGCATCCGTTCCCAAGGATGAGTCGAAAAGGGATTGCCATCGGCTCTGTGAGGCCACAGGGCCTGACACTGGATAAGAGCCTCGTGTGTGCACTCGGCATTAACACAACCGAGCCAGGCATGATCACAGGCTCGCAGCATCCAGAACTGCGCTCCCCCGCCACCCTGACAAACACAGCCCTGCTTCCAGCTGTGACAGGGATGCCTACCATGTTTGATTAGCTATCGTCACGGGAGGGGGCAGGGTACAGCAGGGGGGAGAGTACAAAAACAGCACGATGAGGAAGGTCCATTCTGATGGAATTTTTTTATATATATGCCATTATCTTTAAAAGAGGAGACCATCTTTCTCCCTGTATTGTTCCAAAAAGTGGACAGGCATGCTTAGTTCTAACCTATGGTATTTTGATGTCAATGCAAATCACACTGATCTGTGCTTGAGATTTTTTTTTTTTAGTTTGGTTTTCAAAAATGCAGCTGTGTTTTTCTCTCCCAATTTACAAAAGGTTTTGCAAAGAGTTGAGAGTTGGATAGGTTCGCCACATTGATTTGAGGGTTGTTTGCCTAGGCATACAGTTTCAGTGCATGGCTGGCAAGTAAGGCACTAAGCAGCAATTTTTTTGTGCTCAGCTGCTACATATGACAGAGGATATTTCATTCGGCTGTCAGAATGTTATTAATAAAACATGGGGTGCGAAGAGGGCCACTATTTCCCCTTTCAATCACTATAGCATTTACAATGAAAATTTTATGCAGTGTGTAATTTTCAGTTAATGCTTGACACTTAAAATGTCGGTAGCTGCATTTTGTATGGTTCCTGAAGGGTTAATTGTATCATGTTCCCGGCATAAAAGCTATGCTTATCAAAAGTGAATAGAAGAGTGTATGCAAATGTGTGTCTGTGACCTTTTGCCTTTCCAGGGTTAATTTATATGGTCATTAAAGATTTTATGAAATCAAGCAGCCTAGTTCTTCGAATCCCATTTTACCTTCACCTTCTAATTTATATAATTCCTACCTGAACTGGGTAATATTATTTTTATTTTTTTGTGTGAATGTGTGTGCAGCAATGAAAACAGCATGCTGTGCTGTAGGGAGTTGCAAGTCTGGTTATCTGGCATTACTCAGATTGCTAAAAATTCATTAAAATGTGACATCAGCACAGTGAGAGACAAATGATCACAGGATGAAAAGGAACAGTGGGCCTTTCACGGATTAGTGCTACACAGCCCCAGCATAGAAGCTAACTGCATAAACAGATTAATCCACCAGTAGCAGCATAGCTAAGATTTACCGAATAATTAAATGGGCTTGAGTTACTGTGAAGATTTCCATGTAATCTAGCTGGTGTGAACACGTAAGTGAGGTGTGGGTAATGCTGCTTCCTCAGAAGCCATATACCAAGTTGCATCATTTATCCTGAATGGCTCCCCCTGGAGACAAAATTCGAGACTTCTCCCACAAAGCCAGAGGTTTATAGTTAATACAGTACCTAATACCTAATACTTACTTACTGCAATTAGCAGGATACTGCTGCACTAATAGGATTTATATTTGAATTCCCCCCCCCCTTTTTTTTTTTCTTTTTTTGGCTCCTAGATGCATTTTTACATGCGCTTGCTTTTGTTCCAGCCTATGCGGTGTGTATGTGCATGCGAGTGTATTTTAACACATATCATTTCTATCCAAAGAATATGAAATGACAGGCTTTAAATCCGTCACACTGGTGGAAAATGGGTACTCTGATAAAGACACAGTCATATTTTCTGGATAGATTTTAAAATGTTGCAAATTATTTGTAGTTAATGTCCAAATTCTTTCAAGTGCTGTTTGCTCCCTTTTCTTTCCCTCACCCGTCTTTCCCCCTGTCTGCGACCCTCTGTTAGTGCTGTTCTTATTAGAGGACAGATTTTCAAACTACTGTTAAGTGTTCACTGAGATTATTTTCTAAGATATTTTTTGTGTTTATCTACAGAAGAACAAGGTGAAGATACAGAAGGGACTGCTAAAAGTACATCACTGACTGTGGCTGATGATAAAGACTCAAGTGAGAGAGACAATAATGAAGGCAAAAAATCTAGTAAAGACTCTGGTAAGATGCTAGAATTTTGCTTTCCCCCTTTTTTAACTTATGAAATACTCTTTTATTTCAAACTGTCTGGACAATCCCACTACTATTCATTGCATGTGCATTTTACATGTGATTTCTATCAGTAGCCTCCCATTGACCTATTTTTAATCATAACCATCTGACAGGGTAGATGCGGATAAGTTGAAGAATATTACAGGACGACCAGTGAGATTATTTTTTAATCAAATCAGTTTGTGTGCTTGTAATTTTTTAAGCGCCTTTCATTAATCTTAGCTGTACTTGTGATTTCTCTGATGGCATATTAATTTTTCATAAGCATAGGATTAGGTACCACTTGAATTTTTTGTTCAATCAGGTTTTGCCCCCCTTTTAACCCAAAGAATGTGGGGCTTTTTGTTATTATTATGTTTTGCTTTTACTCTCTGATCACATACTCCCAAGAATCTGGCCTCTTCCTGGGCATTTATTCGAGGCATTTTGAAAAAAATACACAAAATCCAGTGAAAAAGTTTACAGATGATTCAGCCTAAGAAAGAGGAAATATCATTGAAAACGGATTATGGTTTGGGTAATTTTGATCTCCTGGAATAGACAAAGCCCCAGTAATGAAAGCTACTGTCTTTGAAAACAAAACCCCTATGTCATGACATTTACTTGTGCACAAACAAACCCAGGGCCAGCATCTGGTGCGGATACCCAAGGCTTTTTCTGTGTTTGATTTGGCAAATATGTGACTTCATCCATGCTTTTTATGTATGAGATGGAAATCTATGGTCACAGTGAACATTACATTGGCTACTTTGCTGCACGCTATACCTAGTTACATTATGTTGGATTCACTGAAGCAGAAGAAGTGCTGAAACAGGTTGAAGACTATTAGTTTCACGTAGTCATATATCTTTTCCTTGTATGCCAATGACAGCAGCATACAAAGGAGGTTGTATTTTCTGTAAAGACATATAGTTGTAGAGAAAATATCATTTTATGTCTGAGTTCCTTCACATTCAAATTCTCTCATCCTGTAATTTGCTCTTTACATATTTTCTGAATTCTGGATTTATTAAAAGAAAAAAATATATAGATGGCTCTTTCTATGCTGAATCAATTCAGAAGACTGACTTAAAGATTAAAGCTTTCTTTAAGTTTGCTTGTTGACATGCTAAGGTCAGTACCCATCGCAGTTTACAACCGCAGCTGCTCTTCAGTTGCTTTATTTTTTAAGATCAAGAGACTGAAGAAAGGCTGATGATGACAAGAATGATGTTGAGCAAGAAACTATGTTGTGGTTTAAAATATATATTCCCCTTGGCTGGCTGGCTGACTTGGGAAAAACTGGAGTGCAGTAAAGCCATGCTCCCAAACAAGCATAGGTCCTCCTGAGCAGTCTCATCAGGGACTGTCCTGGACACTCACCAGGAGAGGGGTGACAGCCATCAGCAGCCTGCATATGCTACCATACTCTGTCTAGAGGACACTGTGAACTGCTTCAGGGAGTTTATCAGTCCTCTCTTTTTCTTAGGAAGGTCCATTTATAATTGTTCAAGACAGAACATTGTCCTAAAGCTTCAGAAAAAAAGAGTAAGAAAGGATGGAATCTAGAAAAAAATATTGAAGGGGAATTCTCAAGATTCCATCAGGATTAGCCACTCATAAAGGCCAAGTTTAATTAGAACAAGCCTATATCCAGATGCCTACTGGGGGCACTACAAAAACCCAACATAATTGTTCTGCATTCCTGTGCCAGCAATTACACAAATAACTTTACAATAAGATTCATATAAAAACAAGGGCTGAAATACATGATTGCTTTTGTGCTTTGCAGTAAATTGTTCTGTAAAATCCTAAATCTCTTAGAAACTTTTATTTTCCTAATCTAAATTAATTCTGCATGTGTAACATTCGGACCATCATCTTAATTTTCAGTCAGCTGACAAGTATTTCTAATGACTGCATAACTGCTTATGTATAATTGAATGTTAATTTGGGCTTTCTCATGAATCGAGTGTTGCAAGTCTTGCCAAAGAAATCTCAGGAAAACCAATAAATTAATCACAATACTAACAAGTTAGACAGAAAAGTGGTGTGACCCCTCTTTAGCATAGAATCCATTAGACAAGAAAGGATTAACATGTATTTAGTAACAGTATGTTTGTGTAAGCTGTTGTGCTGTATTGCTTGCCTTATCTCCAGGAGTAGAGCTTTCAAAATGAGACTTGGCAATATGCAAGTTATATTTGTTGAATATTCATTCAGAATAGAAAAGCCTACTAATGCCTCATTTATATTGTCATTTAAATCTAGTGCCACTTTAGATTCATTATAATCCAAATTACAGCTCTATGCAGTGCAAGAATTAATATGGAATTTATCCAGATTAATACATTTGCATTGAAAATGTAATATGTCTATGCCATGGCTAAGGGGAGCACTTTTTAATAAGGTAGTAAACATGAGGAAGGGTGGAAATTAACCTTCATTATTGCAATGAAAATTATCCTTTCATTCTGCTCTAATTAGAAAGAATACTCTACCAGTAATTATAATTTTAGAATTATTTTGAGACTGAATAACATCATCTGATGTGTCAGAAGTCTTAAATTATGCAATCTTTATCAAAAACGTAGATTCATAAATGAGAAAACAGCATTTTGATTATGGCTTTTCTGGTTTTTTTTTTTTTTTTTTTTTTTTTTTTTTTTTTTTTTTTTTTTTTTTTTTTCACTAGTATATGGATTTTATTAACTTTCTCCTTGCTAGTCACACAAACAAATGTTATAAAGGTGATGACATCTGAATTGCAGTGAATTATATAATTTTTATATTACCAATCTTACACAAGTTAAATAATTCTGTAACTGACAGGCAATCATTGATAGTCTATTTCATGGCACTTATTTATAATTAAACTTAGTTTTTGAGATAAATTTATTGAAAGTACATTTTTCATCTAAAATAATGCTGTGTATTTTTTATTATAAAATTAATTACAGTTGTGTTTCACAACCCAACAAATAATGTGTCTCATGTATAAAAAGTGCACATTTAAAACTGGATTTAGTCTTCCCCTACAACTGTCCAGTAACAATAGCATGCCAGTGGAACATCTACCTGTGAAAACAGTGCCTTACAGCATGCTCAGGACCATAACATTTTCTCTCTTCTCTCTCTCCTCCTTCAATACCCTTCCTATAAGACTGTAACTTTGTTCAGCCTCGCTGCAGGAAGCTCCTTAAAACAGTGAATTCAACACAGAAAGCAGAATGTTGATATAGCAAGATGAGGCACTGAGTTGTACTAGCTGGACCATTGTGTAAGGAGCCAATTTCCTTTGTTCTTGGCATGTTTACTCTGGCTTGGGGGCTTGGTCCTCACCACGTGCTGAGGAAGGTAGTGTCCTCATGCCAGAAGGAAGAATCCACTCTCCCACTTTTTTTTCTTTCTTTTGTTTTTTGTTTTTTGGGTTTTTTGTTTCCAAAGCTCACCGTAAGTTATGGGCTTGGTTACTTTACTACAGGCCAGATGTTACTTTGGTCGTTTACGAAGTAACAATGCTTGGGGTTGAATGAATCCAGAGCAATAACAGAAACAACAAAGCCTCTGTAAATTTTGTCAGTTTATATAAATATAATAGTAAACATAGTAAAAAGCTATGCTTTGTTATGCATTTATTGACCCCAGCACAGTGTTTTATAACTATGCTTTTATTATATTAACCGCAAAAGAAAATTTAACCAAAAAAACCCCCCATGTTTTTATAGAAACAAGAACTATGTGTTTCATGATTATTATAGACCCTTTGAAGTAATTAAGTTATTCCATCTTGTGGTGGAAGATGATGTGTAATATTAACCTTGTGTGTGCTCAGGCGCACAGAGTGCGCTCTGATCTAAATTTCACTAGCAGTAAATATCACTGCCAAAACACAGCTAAATGTAATTTCACAAGTGAATTTTTGAGCAGAATTTGGATCCTAGTTTCTGTAGCAACCTGTTGAGAACAATCTAGCATGAGGGGAATCATAAGAGAAGGCAGAATTGTTTCATTTTATTTTCTTAAAACGCAGCTTCCTGTGTAACAGTGTCCTCTTACACAGCTGAGATTCTGGTCCATTTTTCTTTAAAAACAGACATTTTAAAAGTGATATACGATAAAGGTAAGAAACAGTAGTTGACTGTTAGACATTTTTTGACAGTTGGAAATGAAGAGAGGTTAATAATTTAAACCTGTCCTTCTAAAACCTGAGAAGCAACCTTTCTCTGTTAATGTAGTATGTCACTTTTTTACTTCCCATAATTTTCAAACAATGATGGTGTATTGCCAAGTAAATACAGGCCAGGGAGTACTGTATTATTATAAACCAAAGTGAATAATATAATAGTGCCTTATGTGATTGCATCATGTAGATTCTGCCTTTAAGTGTAATGAGTCCTTCAGGTTGTCAGCACAGCACTGATAGAGCAGTTTAAGTGAGGCCTCCAGGATCCATTCCTGAGAGTGTAGAAATTCAGTGGGGCTCCAGAAAGTGGCTTGTTCAGGTATTACACTGATGTTGACAACTTGGTCATTAAGGTGAGGAAATATAGCAGGAATAACTTGAATTTGATCAAGATCATGCAAAAATTAGGAGGCTAAATTACAACAAAAGACATAACTAGCAACTTAGCAGTGAAAAACAATGTGTGGGGAAATCACCGTTAAGATATGTCATAAAATACATCTTTGTGCTTTGTGTTTTCTTTTTTTTTGTTGTTGTTTTTTTTTTTTTTTTTTTTTAAAGACCTTTCAGAAAATGCCCCTGTATGATTCAGCTTTGAATTACTATTGTGCCATGAGGCTTCGGTAGTTACCTTGAAAACTGCTCTTTTATTTTATTCCTCTTTAATGTTGCTCTCGTAATATCAAATATTGCACAGTCTATATGAAAATTATCATAAAAAAAAGTCACTGGTTTTGTTTACAGAAGAATACTAGTATTTTCTTCATTCATGTTTACTTTGTTGCCAAAACATCCATGACCTTATTTTTAAATTAATCCTAGGTTATTGTGCAATGAGGTGCAATTTGTTCATTTATATGAACCTTATGTGGATTGAAAAAAATCAAGATAAATCTTCATGCACAGCATACAATCAGATTACCCTTGGACTATATATTTACGTTGGGTCTGATAGCAATCAATGGTTTAGCTTCATTGCATTTCAAGATGTATTTGCACCCAGTGTCCAGTGATAGTGTCCTCACCCTGGAAATAATTTAGTTGCAAATTGACTGGAAGATGGTGAAAATTGAAAGTTAAAATTAGAAATACTCATAATAAACAGCAGAAAAAAGGTCAGATGATGCCGCACTATGATGAGATTGGAATGGTCGGTAAATGAGGTTTTGTGTTTGTCATGAGATGTATGTGACATGCCTACCCAATGCTCTTGTAATATCCAGCCTAGCAGAAGAGATTATCTGGCAAATTGACGCTGGAAAGAATTTTCTGATGACTGCGAAATTAGAATTGCACTCTTTTCTTTGATGTGTGCAAGACTGGGCCACATTACACAGTAGTTCGGGCATAATATTAAATATAGTATTTAATACTTAATAACTATCTATAGAAAACAATTACATTCTGATCACAAATGCCAGGCTATAAAAAATCACAGTGTAAACACCTAAGGCAATCCCAAATGACTGATCTTTGTATATAATTAATACTAAGTTAGTTCTGAAATCCTATTCTCCACAGTATTTCTTTTAAAGCCCCACTATATTCAGAATTGTAACCAGGCAGGAGTTATCAAAACAGCACAATAATCATATTGCTCAGACAGTTTAGAAAAGAGAGAGGGTAATTAAACAGCAGCAAATAAATTATTTTGGAAGCCAAGATTTTTAAGCAAAAGCTGATTTGTTTTTTATGCAATACACAAATTCATACGGAGCTGCTAAAGAGAGAACTTTATTGATTAATCTTTAAAGGCAACCTAAGGTTATCTAAACAGTAGAGAAAAGTCCATTTATTAAATGTATTTATAGGGTCTCCATCAAGGACAAAAGTGCGTTTTCACCTTTGTGCTTACCAGAGTTGTTTTATTCAACTTAATTTTTTTTTCTCAGAACTCAAAATGAAAAACTCTTAAAGACAATACAGATCTATAGAATCACGTCCTTTTTGTAGCTCAGGACATTTTAATGTTTAAAACGTGTTCTTAAAAATTGTCTTTTAGGAACAGGAATAGTCACACCAGAGAAGGAATCAAAAGCGAACACTGTGGTAGGGGGACAACAGATTCTTCTGGCAAAAGAAGAGGATGGTACAGCTAAAAAATCAAAGCCTCCAGAGGACAATAAATTTTGTCATGAACAGGTAAAAGAAAATGTAACAATTTAATTGCATTCTAGAATTCCTTCAAATGACTCAAGAATGAAATGGAGATGATATGCTGTTAAAATAGCAATATCAGCAAGTTATAAAAAGCACACTGACTAATAGCCTGCATCTTAATTTGATTTTTTTTCAGTTCTATCAGTGTCCTTATTGTAACTACAATAGTAGGGACCCAAACCGTATCCAGATGCATGTCCTGTCACAGCATTCAATGCAACCTGTTATCTGCTGCCCCCTCTGCCAGGATGTCCTCAGCAACAAAATGCATCTCCAGCTTCATTTGACCCATTTGCACAGTGTGTCCCCTGACTGTGTGGAGAAACTACTCATGACAGTAAGTGTTCTGAGTGTTCTATAGCACTTGCTAGAGAAAAGTACTTGGGCCTTTGGGCAATGTATTTTTTGTGACATAGCATTCAGGTAGCTTGAGGGGGAGTGGGTCAGGACTCAGGTTCTGCTGCCAGCTCACACAGTGACTGATGTCCCTTGGGAAAACGACTGAAGGTGGATTTCAAAGATGAAAAACCTGCAGTTCCTCATTGATGGTAACCTTGGAAAAGTCAAGCCTGTCTATGTCTCTAAGGGCACACCTGAAAAGTGTGTCTAATAATATCTAGGTCTCAGAGGTATTTTGACTGCTGTTTGTAAAGAAAAAGGAATTCCCCGCAGAATGTGTTTTCCAAACGTAGAAGGATTCCTGTATATATCTGGGCTGTTTGCATTATGTTATATGACATGTCACTAGTAATGCTAATCAGAGAACACAATTAATTATTGTATGGAATGTCCTGTTTCTTACTTTCTGACTCCACATAAAAGACTATTTAGGGGTTTTGTGACTAAAATGTGAATATGAAACAGAAATGCGAGTCCAGGAATAGGTGGCAATCCAGTTAGGTCAGTTCTTTAGGATATAGAATATTTGATTTCAAATACCTACCCTGGATCAAAAAGGGACTTGAACTGGCTTCCCGACAACTGGGAGGAATGCTATAACCAGCAAACTCTATGATGAATGCCATCCCAACCTCATCAGAAGAACCCTGATCTTCACTGTACAAATTGGCATTGTACAAACCATGTCAAAATAATAAATTTCTGTGAAAAATATTGACTAGACACCATTCAAAACACTAAAGACACAATCAGGTCTAGAATATATGTATTATTACAGTATAGATTCAGTTAGAAAACAGATCTAAGACACCCTGATTCTGGTTGTCTTGCCTTTTTAGAAGGAAATGCATATGGAAATCTCAGGGACTGACCTTCTTAAGGATTTAGTTCTGTCTCTGTAGACAACTACTTTATTTACATGGTTATGGTTGTAAGCTTACAACCCCATTTCCATGTAAAGCAGCAAAATAATAAGGAAGCATTGAATGAGCCCTTGCCTGAAGGTCTGGGGTTCCTTGTGCAAAGATAAGCAAATATATAATTGGGGATTCTTCTTTTCTTATCCTAGGGTTTCTACTAAGTATAGCTCTGCCAAACCATGTAATTTTGGCCCACCACAAGGAAAATGCAGTAGAAATTTAACTTTCCCAGACCCTTTTAGGAAACTGGAAAAATATGAACCTCCCCTCTTCCCCACTGAGCAATATTAGCTTTCTTCTCAAGTTCTCCATGATTCCCTGTATGTTGATAATGGAACAGATTTGAAATCTCTCCTCTCCAGGTGCTGGGGAGTTGTCTCACTGTTTCTGAGAGGAAAAAAAGAAAAAAAAGAGAGAGAAACAGATTTCAAAATAATCTGTATTATTTAAACTGTTGTAATTGCTAACACAGATATGACCATATCTGAACTCTCTGATGACAAAATAAATACTATTTATAACAAATTTTTCTTCTCTGGGACTTTTAGAGTCTACATCACCTTTTTTTTAAAGCCCCTCTCTCCCAGATAAACTCAGAATCACTAGTCCTGTGACAGAACGCTATTAATGTCGTGTTTAAATTAGAAATATACTAAGCCCAGGGTTTCTTAAAATATATCTGGAATATCTTTTCCAATAGGTAATTGATATGCACACACACACATGCATGTATATAATTTTTATATATATCCTAATAAGTGTTTGAAATATGTTTTAACTGTTAAAGAAGAACAAAACTTGTTTCCACTCATGTAAAGTATGTAGCTTCCACTATCATACAAATTTACCACTCAAAATTCTCTCATATGGATGTTCTTACCTCTGTATGAAGCAAGGAAATGCTATCCTTATGTTAGAGACAAGGAGCTGCAGTACAATCTGTACTCCCAAGATTATTTAGACAGAATCTGGCAGTGCAGGAATTTGAAACCAGACCTGCTAAGTCTTAGTATGAACCCTTAGACAATCTATTATTTCAGGTATGAATGTGCTTTAAAGGTCTAAGCAAAAGGGAAACATGAACTGTTGAACAATGTTCATAGTGACTTAAGTATCAGACACATAGAGGTACATGCTTCAGAGATTTCTGTCTACATTTTAAAAGCACAACACAACAGGTAGAGCTGTCTGAAAAAGATACATAGGCAATTTGAGAGAAGAAAATAAAAATCTTATTTTAAATGGAAATAAGTTACTATTTCTGTATGGAAATAAACTTGCAAACTTCTTTCAAAGATCATGGAAGGTCCAGAATTTGTTTAAAAAAACAGTACTGGTGAAGCAAAGTGGGAATGCCCTCAGTCAAGAACTGATAGGTGATCATATCTCAACATGACCTCTGTCTTTGGAGAATGGCTGAGAAGAATTCCCCTGATAAATCTGAACAACGTGACATACAGCCAGCAAAACCTTCTTTGTGATGACACTGAGACCAATGGAGTATTGAGTGTATGTAGTTCTATAGCATTAACTTATTATGGATTATTTTGAGTAGATTGTCCACCAAGGGACACCCGATGCTCTGGATTTGTAGTTTGTCAGAAATCGTTTTCAAGGACTGAATCAAGTTCTTCATTTGGTACTAGCAGTCTTTGATCCAGATATGGTGGATCTTTTGAATTATTCCATAGTGCTGTATAGTGTAAAATGGCATGACTTTCCCTGTAATAATACTGTGTTCTTGGTTTTTAAAGGTTCCTGTACCAGATGTCATGATGCCCAATAGTATGTTGTTGCCAGCAGCTGCATCAGAGAAATCTGAACGTGACACACCTGCAACCATTACAGCTGAGGGATCTGGGAAGTATCCAGGTATGCAAGAAAAAATCCAGACATATAAAAGCTACCCGTGGGCAATTTAGAAATAAACCACTTGTTTCTTTCTTAGTAAAGTGAATCCTTTTTGGCTTGCATGTAACTACAAGTGACAAAAAGAGAAAAATAACAAGGGGCCTGAATTTGGCTGACTGCACCCATGCAGAACTACTAGGATACACATGTATGCCGGACTGTTTGCTTTTGGTAGAGATAAAAACAAACAGTAGTGCCTAGCCACTTTGAAGGTAAGACCCTCCTTGTTTAGCCACCAAATAAGACCAGGTCCCAAAAGACATTGTGACTTTCAGTGACATCAATGGGGAAATGTTAGGGAAGTGATTCTGCCTGCATTTCCATTAGTAGGTTTCTTATCCTGGACACCTGTTGTACTCTGTGCTGGGAAACTAATTTGCTGCTTCACAACATGCTTCTCCTTCTCTCCTCAGACCACTTTCCTTCTCCTTTCTAATCACCTATTCTACCTATTGTCCCCATTTCTACTCTCTCCTTCTTTCCTATTGTTTATTTCTTGTTAGGTGTTCCCATTATAGCAATAAACTCCTACCTTGTGACAAAGAGACACCCTATACCACTCCTGGCCCAACTAGACTTCCAGTCTGATGACTGTGTTTGGATTTTATTACTTTTTTTAACCTCTTGTTGGTCCTGTCTGCTTTATTCTTTGGGGCAAGGATAAGTTGCCATGGATTGTTAAGCAAACACATGGCATGCCAGGTGCAACTCTTGATTTCTGATTTAAAAAAAGCTCAAATAAAAATAACACTATGTGCTATTCTCTTCTGCTTGCGTAAAAGAAACTTCACTTTCT
>JASSUY010032490.1:0-41650 GCA_032466535.1 Forpus xanthops | reverse complement strand
GTTCTGGTGTCCTCAACATAAAAAGGATATGGAACTGTTGGAACAAGTCCAGAGGAGGGCCATGAGGACAATCAGGGGACTGGAGCACTTCCCCTATGAAGACAGGATGAGAGAGTTGGGACTGTTGAGCCTGGAGAAGAGAAGGCTGCGTGGAAACCTCATGGCAGCCTTCCAGTATCTGAAGGGGGCCTATAGGGATGCTGGGGAGGGACTCTTCACGAGGGACTGCAGTGACAGGACAAGTGGTAATGGGTTCAAACTTGAACAGGGGAAGTTTTGATAGGATATGAGGAAGAAATCCTTTACTGTAAGGGTGCTGAGGCACTGGAATTGGTTGCCAGGGAAGATGTGAATGCTCCGTAACTGGTGGTGTTCAAGGCAGGGTTGGATATAGCCTTGGGTGGCATGGTTTAGTGTCAGGTGTCCCTGCCCATGGCAGGAGGTTTGGAACTAGATGATCTTAAGGTCCTTTCCAACCCTAACTATTCTATGATTCTATGATTCTACTTTCCATCTGCTCACAAGAATCAACTTAGAAGAATGACCAACTATTTAGTATGTATGGTAATTTGTCTGGGTAACTGACATATGCACATATTAAGCCTTCTCTTTGAATGGGGTTTCTTCAATGTTTTATCAAATATTCTCCTGTTGGTTACAAAACTCACAAGGCAACATCTCTATTTGAGGGTCAACTTCCATTCTTTCACATCTTTTCGTGCCCAAAGCAAATACTGTCCCACAAGTTAAGACTATTCTCAGCAGATCCCTTCTGCAAATGTTTAGCTACCAGTCTAAGGAATATAGACAAGTTTAAGTAAGTTCATCATTATGTCTTTAAGCACCTCCAACTTCTCCAGCCTGTAATTCATCAGCTGTCACATTTCTCAAAGTAAAGAAACAAAATGCACAAACACACCTCAATATATACATATGTGCTGCTCTAAATTTCTGGTCCTTAAATATTTATTTCACTTAGAAGGAAAATAAATACTTAGCTTTACCTTAGATGATCCAGATATTCGTAAGCACCATAATGATCTACTTCATTTAAAAGGACAAAACAACCTGAAAACAAAGTCATAGCTGAAGCAAAATGCAACACTTGCACTCCATTCACTTGTCAAAGCTCAGCAAATTAACTGTTTTCTACATGCTTTTGATTTAAGTGAGCCAAATTTCAAAGCTCACTTCTTCACAATCCGTTTTCCAGACAATACAATTTCCTTCTAGTAAACAGTCTCCTCCACCACTTCATGGATATTCTGCCTCTCCCATCAACCCAATTTATTTTGTACTTTACCAACAGTTTTGAAATAAGACTACCCAAAATGAAATTTCTGAGCACCCCTGCCCCTACCAAAAAAAAAAAAAATAAAACAAAAGCACAAAGCCAAATGAACTACGAAGTTATTCCAGTTCACCTGAGCGAAATGACTCTTCCATTTCAAGACTATTTTCAAAACACTGTTAATTCATTTAGTGGCTGTTGAGTTCACTGTTCTATGGCAGCTACTAATATGGCATCAGGGAGCAGTCACACAAGATAGAGGATAAAAGGGGGGGGGGGAATTGATCAACTTCAAATAGCTAACCCAAAGCTAAGCAAAAATGTTGTGTTAAAGCTTACCACTAGACTTGAACCCTCTGCTACACAACTACTGAAGTTACTTTCGGAATCTCACACTATATTCACCTCTCCTAGAAGTAACAAAAATATAGACTAGCTTTTACAAAAACTCTTCACATTTATTATTTTTTTCATAGCCATTAGATTCAAGCATTCATCAATATGCTTTATAACTTTACTCAGTAGTACATCAGCCCTGTGAACATTGCCAATATTTGCCAATGGAAAACAAAGGTAAGGTATTCAAAAAACCTGCACACTTCTCAATGCTGCAAAGGGGCCCTTATTCTGGGCTTTAAGAGAACTATCTGCTTTCAGGAAGTATTTTGAATCTTAACTAAAACTCACAAACTTCTAACAACACCATTTTCTGGAGAACATCACAAATTGGTATTCCTGGTACAGTACTTACCCTTCAAATTTTTTCAAAACTTTTTACTGCTTCAAGAGGAAAGCACACTGTAGTATCTTCAAAGCATATCCAGCTTTTTGCCCCAAAACAAAAGTGAGCTTTCTAACAATAATAAGCAATAATTTTTACCTTTTTTTTTTTTTATCTCAAAGCAACTTGAGGAACAGATCAGTCTGAAACAATTTAAACGCAATCTCTTCTTAAACATTTGTCCCTCATGTTTTAACATAAAGTCAGGAAATGGCTTGCTCATACTTCTCTCTGTTCTTGTTCGTATTATTTTTTTCCTTTTCTACTTGAAAACGACGGTATTTCACTCAGCTATAGTACCCCCTTAGCCAACACCACTGCCATTCTTACGTGCATTTATCCTGTGGTATTTTTTGCTTTACTGCCTTAAACACCACAGTGAAAGAGCTGGTACTGAAAACAAACTCTTAGACTACATGCTAGTCAAATCACACAGTGGTTACGCACCACTTACTTGGTTTTGGTGCTTTCACTACTACATATGAAATCACTGTGAATTCACGTAACCTGCAACCCAAAACATCTAGATGGGTGTTTTCATTTAATGTTAGTTTTAGTCTGTCCTAAAATTGAACCTTCAGAAAATTGAAACACGTTTATATTAAATATACTGAAGTTCTTAGTTATGGATAGTTTAGTTTTATTTAAGTATATATAAGCTTCTTAGTAGAATACATATTTTAGCCAAGTCTAGCCAACATACAGATTCATGAACAAGAGGGAATAATGAGAAAATAAATTTATTTTCTGGACTTGAATAAAATTTCTCATGTACTTCAAAATCACTTCCAAGCTTTGAATCTTCAGGTTTGGGGCAATAATATAATTATCGTGCCTAAAAATTAAACTATCTTAAAAGTAACAGAAAACAACTTGTAATGTTTAAAACATTAAAGCTATCAAATGCTTTTAAAACTTCATTACAACACACATTTACTAAAACCCAAAACTATAACAGTAAGAGCAGAACTTGCTCCAACTACAAAAGCTCTAAGAAACTAGCATTTTTGCTACAAATCCAAGCTGGGAGAGCGGATTAAGTCACTCCCATTAAATGAGAACTTAACCACTCAGCAGTGTTATTTGCGTGCTGGCTGTAGCAATGCCATTGGCCAGAAAGGCTGCACTAAGTCGCTGTGCAATTAATACAATCAACTATTACATCCATTGCTATCATCCTAAGCAGTAGACCAACGACATCCACTAAAGACGTCCTATTTTTTTCACATCTGGGGACATGAAAAAAAAGGCAAGTTCATATTTCCAGGACCCACAACACATGGGGCCCTTCTAATTGGTTAGTTTGGTTTTTAGTGTGACAAAGCTACCATGAACCTGTGTCAGAAGATGTAGAGTAATACGAGTTTCACTTTAAAAAAAAGAAAAAAAAAGTGGCTAGCATTATAGAATCAGATTAAAGCAAAACTAAATTAACAACTATAGACCAAATTTAAGGGCCCTGCAATGTAACAGAACACTTAACAACAGATTAGAAATTAAAACTACTATTTGATACAGAAAAAATTTAGGCCATTACTTCCTACTAAAATATGCAGAAGTCCTTATCCAATCATAACTTCTGCAAGCTTTTAGTATGCCCATGCAATTTCCAAGCAAGACACCTGATACAGAACTGAGCAAGACACACCCAAATCCACAGTTCTGTCTTCACACTGCAGGGTTTTTTTCCCTTTCCCTTTGGGGACCTACCACTTAAAACAGGCATTTGTTCCTTTTAGATCTCAATTTTAAGGTTGACTACATTTAAAAATTGAGCATTTAGTTCACTTTATTAAATCATCCAACCTCTGGACTTGTTCTGAGAGCTCTGCTACACTCCAGTCTCCCACATCTGGCAATTCAAAAACGATGCTCTTCTGGCCATGGAGAAGGACTTGCCATGATGTAGTGCTCACCCACATTTAAAACAATTTCCTTTAACAGACAGTGCTTTAAAGACAGTACAGGCATTACTTTAATTAAATAGCATTCAAATTGGTCTACATACATTGTGCTTGATCAATAACAACCTTTTAGTTACTTGAGTTGATTTCAACAACTAGAACTAGCCAATATGTCATTACAGGACTGCTTATTGCCTCTGGGAAGTACCCAACCATGTCAACAAATGACTAACCTCATTTGGTATTTAAAATTTAATATTTAATTTAAACAAAACTGCTTACATTTCCATGAAGTACAGCTAGGGGTAACCGTGAAGTTCAACTAACAGTTAAAGCCTGACTGAGATGATGTCAGTGCGCTGTGAAGATGAAGACTTAATCAGTAGCTCTGTTAATGAAATTACATTGAAAATAACAGTTTATGTTGAACAACACACATACCAAGTTTTTGTTCATCCCTGTGCTCTTAAGTTGTTTATAACACCCTTCCTGAGAGGGCACACCTTCGTCTCTCAGCTTTACTGTAATTAAAAGAAAAAAGAAGACACCCCCACAGCAATATTGCAAATTGGAGGTGTCACTGTTCCCCTCCCCCCTCCCAAAAAAAGCAGCTATCACAACGCTCATGTGACTCATGAGCAATTGCTATACTGCTTAAATAATGCTTTTACTCTGGAAGATCAGGGAACAACTCTCTCACTTTAAAAGCATTTAACCAGAATGCTCAGTACCGTTTACTGGACATTTCCCCACTTGCATTATTTTGAGCTATTCGGCATATCTAATTAAGCTAAAAAGCTTTTTATAAAAACTCCAACAAACAGCATGTGAAACAAAATAACACCAAGTTTACCCTTGCTAATCACAACCCAGCTACAAATATTATTATAAGCTTAAGCAAATATTTAAGAAAAATCACAATCAGCCAATAAACAAACAAAATCCTTTATAACTGCGCTACCTAATGACACCTATTCTACTTTAAATTCAGGATATAAGTGCTTCTTAACTGTGGTGAAAAGTCTTCTAACTGTTTGGATATGTGCATATTTCAGCAGGGGCATAAAGAAGTTTTTCTAGGATGTTATTTATTACTAGGAAGAACATGGAAGTCCAACTGGTATCAACAAGTATTTCTTAAGAAAGGCAGCCCTGGAAGAATTAAGCCACAAGCCTAGTAGGAGCTAATCTAGACTACGTTTTAACAATTCTCCCTTACATGATCAGTAGCTTCCCCAATTACCACAGAACCAAAGAGATGGCATTTCCCTTTGTGTGCATTCACACTCAAGTGTAATCCAGAAATATTGTTCTGCAACTGGAACGGCAGCTACAGCATTAACTTTATTTTATAAGGTTCACAGTATGATTAAGGATAATAATGGACTTATTTATTTTCAAGTTCTTTGTGAACAAGTGTTTAAAAGCAGAAACAGCTACTTATTTGCATCTTCCTCATAAAGCATCCTACATCCAGGATAAAGCAG
Source organism: Forpus xanthops (assembly GCA_032466535.1). Taxonomy (NCBI): domain Eukaryota; kingdom Metazoa; phylum Chordata; class Aves; order Psittaciformes; family Psittacidae; genus Forpus; species Forpus xanthops. Next base: position 36,187 of record JASSUY010032490.1, on the reverse strand, counting down.
GCATGAACCAATAGAGTATTTTATGATTGCATTCCAGATTCTTTTACAACACTATAAATCTGGAATCCTGTCCACTTAATTTCCTGTGTAATTAAGTTCCACTCCTGCCTTCCCCCCTCCCAGAAAGAAATAAAGGCAAATTACTAGTAGTTTATGAGTGTATTTTTCTCATTTGCTTTGTATTGCACAGACATATCATTTTCCAAAGCTAGTGACATACTCAACTTAAAAAAAAGGGAAAAAAAAAAAAAAATAAAGACAGCAAGCTTTGCTTTGAATTTTAAGTACCTGCAGCTAATCAAGCACTGTCATTTTATCACCAAATACAGGTGCTGTAGTTCAAAAGCCTACATTTTTCCTACATGGGGATGTTGTTTAACTCAGCATCTAATGCCTGAACTATACTGGCTCTGATGTAGCAGTGGCCTCAGCTTAATTTACAAGTTAAGTATTTTGGCCACCGTATCTTCAAGGATATGCTCAATGTAAATAAAAACGAAAGTATGCACATAGGGAGAAAAGTATTAAAAAGGCAGATTAAATGCTCGGAATGAGTGGCAGAGAGAATGATGCTAAAAACACTATACAATCGTATAAAGCTGCTACATGCTCACACTTTCAACATGATCTAGTTTCACCTTCTCAAATAAGGTAGAAAAACTAGAGGAAGTTTAAAAAAGAGCAACATGCGTAAATAAAAAATCCTTCTGCACAAAGAAGGGATAACCAGAATAGGCCTCTTCAACATAGAAAAGCTGAGGAACACAAGAAAGTTTCATAAAACCATGAGTGTCTTGGACAGGGCAAATTAATTGCTTGCAAACTCTCCCAAAAACACAGGAGATGGAGCTATCAAACAAAACTAGAAGGTAGGAGGAGGAGGAGGATGTGGTCCCTTCCACTATACTATGAAATTGTCTACTACTGAATTTCTAAGCTATGAAAGTGTATTCAAGCCCAAGGGGATGCTTAACAAGTCAGTAGAAAAGCAGAACTGTGCAGGTCACTGAAAATACAAAAATACCATTTGGCTTTGGAAGACCCACTTACATGCTGGGGCAATACATTACAGAAGCTCCACAGAGGTTTATTTTATATTTGCAGGGTGTTTCCTGAGCATCAGTTTGGTCACGAGCAGAGGTATGATAATGGGACATATGCACACCAGGTTTGATCCTCAGGGACAGTAGTTTTTCATGTTCCTGTAGCTTAACACACTTGAAATATAAAGAGAGAGACAGTAACCTCAGCTGCTAATAACAGGTGCCGAAGTTAACAGCACCTGTTGGGATACCAGCAAAACACTGTAACATGAAATGAGCACTCATGTCCACAATTTATCATCTAAAATGAAAGCTGACTAAAGGATTGCTTTAGTCATTTTACTACTACCTAGCAAATATGTTTGTGCCACAGTAACCAAGTTAGAGGAACAATTGCTCCTCTCAATTGAGTGTTCATAACTAACATGAAAGCAATGTGTGGCCTTTTATCCATATGAACTTATTAGTCAAATAAGCAACTGGGGATAAGGGATACTTTTGAAACAAACAACGAATTCTTGGCAATCTGTAACAGTACTTAACCACAGGAGAGGCAGAATTCAGCCTAACTGAGCTAATATTCCCACGGGAGCTCTGTATGTTCCAGTAAAACCTCTTCTGAGATCTCTTGCTTGGTATCAACATATCTGTCTGCAGTAGCTCTGTCACCAGGGGACTTCTGCCCTCATAGCACCCAATGCAAAATGGCATGGTAGTGTGGGAAAGAGGCTGTATTAGGAAAGAAGAACATTACTCCACGAGTACTCTCTCCTCTTTTCTTTCTAAACACAACTCCAAATATAGCAATTCTGACTCTGTAGGGAGCGCTTTCAAGAATGCCTGACAATTCTGACTTTACAAATGGTCTATTAACAGTGTCACGCAACTGGCTGCAACTCCTTATGTGTATCCACCATAGGAGAGAAAACATGCTGAAGTTTAGGACATCAGGGAGCCACAAAAGAGAGAATATACTACAGGCTGAGGAACCCTTTTCAGGCCACAGGATTTTTTGATATTTAAGCACATGTCAGAAATACTTTCTCTGAACAAAGAAGTACAGCAACAGACAGGGTTAATCTGTTGTCTTCTGAAAGAGATACAGGCATGTTTACCCATACATGCCACATTCCTCCAGAGCTCACAGATTGACTTCCAGTCACAACCTTTTCCTTTCTGTGTGAAGACACAAAGATGTGCCTGAAGTTCCACATGAACTCAAATTGTAACAGTGCTGTTAGACAACACACACAGATGTCCAGGCTGAGTTCTACAAAGAGGTTTATGGAACCAACAGGCCAAGCTGTACATGCAACAACCAAGGAAAGTAAAGTTATTTCCTAAAATAATACTTCCTCCCTCTATTCATACATGCTCTTTCACACCTCTGAATCTGGGATAAAAAAACCACAACACTTTTATTCCCCAAAATCACTGGTAATACTGTCATCTTATATACCACTTTTATTCCCCAAAATCACTGGTAATACTGTCATCTTATATACAAATTTTTTTCACAAATGCTACTCAGTAATAATCACCCAAAACTCAAATTAAGTCTATTAACACCAGTATTTATCAATTACCCTCGAAGTCACACTAAGCAGATCTAGTTGTACAGTTTCATTTTTTTAAAGGGAAACTAAAGCACAGAGTTGACAGGTTCAGGTTAAAGTCCAGTAGGAAACAGATGGCTGCTGGTTGTTGATGCACAAGCACTGAAAGAACTGCTGAAGGCCCAAGGACTACATCATTCTCCAGGAAAAAAATGCTACCTTGCATCTAGTGTCTTAATACTGGTAAGACATGTACTACACACAAATCTGAAAGATGCAAATGTATTGCCAAGAATGCATATAATTCTGACTGAGCAGACAATCTCACTGACAATGCCAAAAGCTTGGACAATTCTTCAAATTCAATGCTAAGTCTTTTTATATCAAACTAAATACGAAACTTATCCCTGGAGCTTTGAAGGACTGGGGGACTTTTTTAGAGTCATCAATTCAAGCCTTTGAGCTTAAATTAACTTAAAAAAGTTTTTCTAATTTAATGAGATATCAATTTACAACCCATGATAGATCAAAAAATAAGGTTTCTTGCTTATCTTGCAGAGCCTACCATCTCTCCAGACAAGTCTGTGAAAACAAATGAGGTCACAGCAAGTCTTCAGAAACCCAAGTTTTCACCCTAGTCTCCAGTCACCTCCTTCTGATCAATGCAAACACACTCATCAGCCAGAAGAACCAAGGTCTTGGAAGGTTTTTTTTCAAGCTGGCAGCAGCCTTTAAAATCCTCACTGCCAGCAGTGACCTTCACTAAGCCCTTCAGCCCTTCTCCATCAAGTACAAGGGCTCCACACCAGGATTTTTAATCAGAATTGATCAGTGTTGCCCACAGCTTCCAACATTACTTTTCTTCTGAAGTTATCCTGTATGCTGCTGCTCCAGGACCCACCCATAGAGAAGACAAATGGGAGTGCTGACACCTCCACTGAAGTGCAACCTTTCAAACCCATAAGCAAGTAGCATTTGAACTGAGTTACAATGGTGCTGCAATGAAGCAGACTTCAGAAAATATTCTTCTCAGACAACTTTACTACATAGATGAAAATTCTGGCAGATGGGGCAGGGAACTCAAATCTATCACAGCAAGGCTACTTGATCTCTTACACTGATGCTAGTCCAATTTTTAGCATTTAACTCCGGTACTTACCTGAACAGAGCTAACAATTTATGCCCATCAGAAGAGGCACAGTGAAAGGATAATATTATCCAATGGATAGAGATACACTTCTTTGTTTTGTTGCAAAAGGACATCAAGTAATGATGAATTCTACAATAACATTTAAAGTTTTTCCAAAGGTATGACCAGTGCTCAATTACTGAAGACAATTTAGTCACCGAACTCCTTTCTGAATGAATAATTTTGGAGCAGCTTTTGGGGTGAGAAGGATTTCTCCAGCATATCTGAAAGTCAGCTCATATGCTTCCTCCCAGTTGTCTTCTTCCTACAGAATTTCATTTTCTTGGCTTTGAGCACCGCTACAGAGAAAAAGCTCAACATTTCAGACAAAGGATTGGGAAATGTATGGCTCTCTTTGTGCCTCAACCATGTCTTCTCTAGCACTAAATGCAGGGAGGAAGAAAACCCCTTCCATTCAGTCATGAAGCAGAGAGGAATTTGAACGTCCATACCTCTCTAGAGCATTAGTGACCAACTTGCACTTTTTGACATGCAAAGCTCTTCAAAAGTTGAAGCACTAGTCACAGTCAAAACTGGGACCTGCATTAGGCAGTGCTGTCGGGTAATCTAATTGCCTTGTCCCAGAAGTAACTGCAACTGCAACAGTTGTATATCTCATACCTGTAACTTGAGCAGTCATCTCCTCCCTACCTTCAGCTCTCCAAGCCCTTGCAGCCCCAGGACTATTTTGATACTGAGAAAGGTTAACTGCCATTGCTCTGAAGCATGATCCACTTCTTTAGATCATTCAATACACACAGTAAATGAACTGCCAGTACAAGGTCTTAGTTATTTCCTTAGAGCGTCTACTGAGTTTCAGGGCTTACCTGCTAGCTCTGTTTGGCTGATTTTACATTAGGCTGTCATGAGCATAACAGAAGAGAGGCAATACAGCAAAACCTTGGCACAGACATGTCAATGGCCAAATTGTGTTTTGCAGGAAGTGTTACTGTTGACTGGCTGTTCTCTGGTTCTGTGCACTTAATACCTATTTGTAACTAGAGCATGTCTTCCAAGTCAATTTCATTTGAAAGGAATCCTATTTGTACACCAGAGATGCTCCACAATGGAGAGCAAAGAACTGTAAAATGGGACAATCAAGACATGCGCTTCAAAGGCACACTTTCATCTGAACCTAAAGTGCTAATGGAAACAGCCATTAAAAGGCCTTGGATACCCAAACAGATTATATGTAGTTCCAGGCCTACAGAAGGCAGAGTACAGTCATCTCCTCCCCACCCCTATTTTCTGTCCACAGAAGAAACTTTCTTGCCATTAGGTCACTGAGATCCAAACAGTCTGCACACTATTATGGTTTGGGCACATACGTTGCATCTATGGTTTCAGATCTATAGAGCAATGTAGCTTGAAGCTTTAATTTTGTTATGACACAGCTAATGTAAATTACAGTAGCAACAAGTATCAAAAAGCAAACTTTTCAGCAGCATAAATTATGGTACCAAAAGTAGTTCTTTTAATGATGATGATGCCAAGCACTGAAATGAAACAAGTCACCCTGTAACAGTGAACCCCACTAATCTAGAGCAATGCGAACATCTCAAGTCTGTCTTGCAGTCCCCTCCAGTGGAGGAAGATGCCACTGACCTGAACAGCAATCAAAGTAGAAGAGATGTTTTTGAAATTTTGCCTTTACCCTACAGTAATGCAAATCTGAAAAGAGCAAACAAATCTCATACATTAAAATAGATGGCTTCCTTTTCTGCATACTACACTGCATAAACAGTTTGTGCATGTACCACTGCAGTTATTTTTGGCACAGGTCACATCAAGATGGCAATCTGATTTAACTAGGGACTTCCTCAAATTCAGGCACCTGGAAGTTGTTTGCATCTTCCAAGACTGGCATCTAGAATGTTCTTAACTTTAGAAGCAGGCTACAGAAATCTGAATTTTCATCCCTCAGAAAAAAATAGGAAGCCACAATCTCTCTTATGAGAAAGCCACAAGTGAAATAGCTCCCAAGGGAAAACTGTAATCATGAAGGTATTTTTTCCTCATTTTAATTCTAAATTTCAGCCAACAACAGCAGAACAAAATGGACATGCTAGACAAGGCCATTAAAAAGCCTCTTCTTTATGAAAACTTAATCAAGTCAACCAGGTCAAGTTACATGCAGTGTTTCTCCTCATACTGAGACAAGTGTTTATCTCCCTTTTAATAGTCTTCATTCAGTTTACTTGTCCATTTTGTCATGCACAAAGCTCCAGGCATTTCAGTAGCATGGTACACTAGTGACTAGCTTTAAAATAATTATCAAGTTTTGCTAAATGCATATAATATATTGCAACATAAGCCTTGCTGCTGCTGGAAAAAAAAAAAAGAAAAAAAAAAAGGCCAGAATGCAATAAGCATGAGTGGTTTCAGGCAGGTACACTTGGAAGATGACTTTGAAAAGGCCCCAAAGTTATCTATCCTTGTCAATTATCATTTGGGGACAGACATTGATTATCTGTGCAAACACAGAAAAGGACAGTGAAGCTTTTGAAAAGTAGCAGTGAGACAAATAAGCAATTATTGATTTGTGCATTTGCCAAACATTTTCACCCACTCATAACAAGGAGAGTATAAAAGGATTTTCACTACATGGTTAGTAATAAGAGACAGGCTCTCCAAGTCATAAAAGGGAAGTCAGAACATAAGCCAGCTGCAGAATTCCAACAAACACTGATTCACAGATCCAGTCACACTCAAAGTCACGTATGAAATGATAATTCAGCCATCCAATAAGCCAAGAAGGGGAAAGAGAGGGCAATTATGTCTCTGTTCAACAGAGACCATTTAAAGTATTCCTTCTGATTCAGCACTAACCCTTGTGATCAGTGTTCTTGGCCTACCATCAATGAATTTAATTATACAGTTATTGAAAAAACGCAGCGCTTTCCCTTCTCTGCTTGCCCACAACTAGTCCAATGCAAGTCAGAAATTAGTCAGAAAGAACATGTAGAGTAGCTACCTCCAATTTTACTTTTGAAGTTCAAGTCACAGAAGTGTCTGGATATTAACTTAAGCATTACTGAAAATTAGGTGTTTCCTTTAATCAAGGAAATGAAGCCTAATCTTCTATATTAACTGATACAATGTGAGGAGCCATGAAAACTGCCACCAAATTCCTTAACACCCATCAGTCGGTTCCTTTTTATTTATCTGGGCTATATAACTGACAGCTGTATGTTTGGATCCACGTCATCTACCACAGCTTTGCCTGATTGCTGGATCTTCCTCCCTTGCTCAGCTCCCAAAGGTAAAATGAGCTTCAGCTCCTCACTAGTTCTGCCTTCCAATAACTCTACATGCATCTAGTATGCTTTAACAGCTCTGCTAACAAATAGACTTGCTATCCCATAGCCAACGCTTGCTTAAATGTTTTTAACTACTCAAAACAGCTGAACCAACCAATTAATATAAGATACTGCAGTGATAAGCACAAAGTTCCTACCATTCAAGCTGATATAAGTGTATTTTAAAGACAATGTTCTTAAACAGGAAGGAATTCAATACAAAGGAAAGAACATGGCCTTAGCCACATTAAAACAATACTGTTCCACCACGTGCTGGCGCATTAGTCACTGGTTTTGGAACAAGATGCCCTCTTCTCCTTTTGCCAGCTTTGGGCTTTTTCCTCCATTTGAGAGCTGGAAGAAAGGCAAGAAAGCACAAGGGGGCAGCACGTAAGGAAGTTACAGTTCTCTATTCTTGTGTCACCTTCAACAGACAAAATATTTATTTGCTTTTGTTGTTTCAAAGTGAGTAGCAAGATTCAATACTCACAAAACTTAATAAGGATGTCCCTCATTTTCAAAGCTGGCCATTTCAGAAGGCTTTTGAAAGAGACAATGTTCTTCCCAAAGCCCACAAGGCATTGTGAGTCCCAAGTGGCAATTAATTTTGGATCCTGACTGATGCCCTAATGTTCCTAGTATATCAGCTATGCATTAAGCAAAGGACTTCCCTCATTAAAGGACAGGACTTTAATTGAGGCTATGTTCAGATATGTCTCTAAAAGCCTAAGGAAAAAGCTGAGATGTAGTAACTAAGAATGTTTTACAGCACACTCATGCAATCTTTCTCCTCAGGACTTCAAGTTGTGAAACCTACATTCAACTCTGTTCAGCACACAGCCAGTAAGACCACAGATTCTCTCTACTAAGTGCAGGAAGTCTGGCATACAGCTGCTGCTTCAGGAAAAACTTTCACACAAGCTCCAGTAAGTAGGGGAATAGGTAAACAACCACAGATACCCCAAGAGCCATATAAAGTGCAGTACTATCAGGAAGCAAACTTCAGCAACACCTGACTAACCATTTCTAGCCTTTGAAATGCCTACAACTTAAAAGTCAGATCAGAACACATTCATAGGGGAACCACGGGCAGCACAAGGGGTGAAACAATATTTATTTTCATGTTTTATATATATATATGTATATATATATGCATATATATATATATACGGGCTTAAGGACTTCTGTGATCCTGTTTAGAACTGTGCACTATATTTGCTAGAAATTATTACCCTCATACTTTTGTTTCTTCATATCAGTATGACTCTTCTGTTACAGTTTTTTAAGTCTTTTTTTTTTTAACTGTACATAAACACAAACATCTTTCCATCTCTCCTTCCATTTCACTAACCATTTCTGCTACTTTTATAGGCTGCCAGCACAAAGCCGCCATTTTACAAGGCCAATTTTAAAGGAAAATATAGAAATACCTCATTAATACATACCGATCTTTAAAAAACTTATGTTTTTGATTACGAACTATCTTCAAGCTATCAGGCAATTAGTAATTTTATACATTCGGCTAATAGTTTCCTCCACCAGACTGAAAAGTCACAGTACTGACTTTTATTTTAAGGCACAGACCAAAATATTTTCAGTGGACTCAAAACCTTGACCAAATAAGCCACAAAAGCAGGACACCCACTAGTAACACAATGATTAAATGAAAGGCAGCGAGCAAAATGCACAGGTTGTGGTTTGCCTGTTTCTTACAGCAATATGTTCCTAATTTTAGACACTTGAAAGCTGTTAACATCAGAAAAACTACATAGATAGCAACTACTTAAGTAGATGTTTTTGGGTAAAACAATAATATTAAAAAAAAAAGCTCAACCACTCTCACTTTCTACACTAAACTGAAGCCCGTTATAAGCTTTTTATATATCACAGGGAATGACATATTTGCATACTGCAGGATTAGATACAAGACTGCTGTCAAAGCAACATCTCAGAATATGTTAACTTTGAAATTACTTTCATGCAGGGCGTAAACTCTAGTTAGCTCCTTTTTCTTATTTCTGGTTCAGTTACTCAGATATATGAACTGCCCTTTTTGGAAACCCGTCTTTAACAATGCCAGTTTTTCCTTCAATAAACTTTACTAGAAGACAATTAAAATTAGGGAGATTTCTCTGCCTCCTTGTAAGTTCAATACAAGACAATTTATGTTACATATTTGCCACTATTTCACCAGTAACAACTTTTGACCACAAAGATGAAGAAGTCAGCTTGAAATCAGTCACAATTCCTTTTTTATTTGAGAGCATACATCTGCCAATGCAGGAGGTTTTGATCAGCCTCCTTAAGCAGAACAGACTGTCAGCAAAATAACCACCAATGTTTCTACATAGCTTTATTTTCCTACAGCTACATTTCTCTAATTAAAGATGTGATTAGTAATGTCATCTGAACATAACAAGATGATTACCTAGAGATAAGGTTCAACAAATCTCTAGAGATCAGGACAGCCTCTTACACATAACCTCTGCCATACTCCTGTCAGATCAGAGGCTAGAAAGAGGGGACTAATCACAAACCTGTTTACGTGTCGGGGTCCTTGTGGAGCTAAGACTGTTAGTGACCTCCTTGAACAACTGAGCTGCTCTTTTCACAGGCACCCAAACAATATGTTGTTAGCAGTAACAGGTTAACAGTAACTTTTTCTTGAGTTATGTCATTGACATTGTACTTTGCAGTATAAAAACAAGGAATTATATGCAAGTTCCTTTCCTGTTTCTTGCTCTTCTTTTCAGGGAATAAAGAAACATCAGACCTATCTTGGACAGAGCCTACTAACAGCTTTGTCTTCAATTCGAGCACATTACCCCTGCAAAGCAAACATCTGGGCAGCATGGCATACAAAAAGGCCACCACCCCCCCTCTTCCTTTCAAGGGTCAGTTCTCTTCATGACCTCACCACACTTGCAATCTTAAGTCTTCTGCATCAGATACCCATTATCTCCCTCCCATTCTTCTTCCCAGGCTCATCCTTCTTGTGCTCTGCTTTAAAGCCAGAAAAGCTTCCTTTTGCCCTGCAATCAGTAGTTGCTTCAGGGAATCAGTGCATTTCCTGTCAAATGCCCTGTGAAAATTCAGGCTCCCTTGGACCTATTAGTCTGCCTGTGTATATCAGTATGACTGTTAGTTCTGTTTCAGTACTGCGGTAAGATATTAGCCACAAAATAGCAGCTCTTGCAGTACCTCAGTAGTATAGTGATTTCCAGTATTTCTATAAGCAAACTGACCCTCAGCCTGAGTTCTGTCAGTTACCTTTTCCATTCTCAATTTTCTCTTCCATTCTTTATCATTGCAGATATGCTCGTGCCTGCCCCTAGGCCAAGTATTGCTGACTTCTGAAGACTAGATCTCAATTCAGTGCCAAACTTGAACACATCTGGGCAGAACCAAGATAAGGATAACAGAGCTTATTCTTCAGAGGTCTACTTCAGCTACTACATTCTCAACAATTCACACAGAAGTCCTGCTTCACTGGTTAAAAATTGCTTGTTCCTCCCTCACTCTCTCCATGATATCAACAGCACAACAGAAACATTAATTTTGACTTATATCTTTATTCTCAACTTTTCTTTAAAAAGAGTGAATGCTTGGATGAGAAATGCACCACTTAAAAGGAATTAATTCATATGTGGTTTTAATGTAGATGGTAATACTGCTCTTATGCTGTACGCTGTTCAAAAGCTATGAGAACCAATCTCCAACAAAATCATTTGGAAAATCAAGGAATACTAAAGTTCAAAATATAACTAATGTTTCCAGGTGTTTGTCAACTTTGACATATGACTCCATCATTAAGATACAGTTTTGTCTCAGACAATTAGCTGTCTGCCTAGCCATCTTTCAGTAGGAGTCCATTTCACTGCATTAAGAGATTTATTTTACTATGGAAACAGTTGTTGCATATATTCAGCCAATCTTTATTCCATGAAACAGAAGGAAGGGGACTTTTACACAGCAATAACATTCTTTATTATCTTGAGAAGTACCCCTTCATCTCCATGTAGGTCCCTTCTCAAAGGTTACATGACAGCTCAGTTCAGAAAGCTTCTTATTAAAACAGTAATTTTTCTACTCGAATGCTTAATACAGTGCACGAAAATGGGAAAAAATAATAATTAAAAAAAGGGTAGTAACTTAGGTCACTTATCTGTATCTATATATAGATATAGATATGTTTCTAATTAAGTTCTCCAGTGCTGTCTGCCCTTCCACATGGATTTTGCATGTGAAACCTAGCCTATTATGCTATGGAAAGCCTCCCTTGCCTGAACATACTTTGTCTTTTATATCTTAATTATGAAGAAGCTTATGAAAGGATAATTAAGCATTTGTTTCCTTTTTCCTCCTTGATCTCTGACATCTTCCTCCACTTAGTTTTACTAGCATGGCAGAACTAGCATGATGCTCGAGTGCCACAAATCAAACCCCAAGAAATTTAACAGTAGAGTGCACTCAGATCGTCTGTCGAGAAAAAAAAAAAGTCATCTCCAAGTACTTACTTTATGTTTGAAAAGATGCTTTCCCCAACATGTCTGGGTAATAATGCAGCTTACGTATTTGCCTTGCCTAATATTATATAGTGAATTAATGCATTTCTATTCCCAAAATAACTTTGATGTAACATAGTAATCCAGTGCAGTCTGGTAAAACCAATGTCATCTACTGTCATCTACTAAGGCATTTAATGAAAACCTTACATAAACACTAAACAATGACTAAATTGAGCTAGGATCAGGCTTGATTGAAACTGCTACAAAAAGCACTCAAAAACTAGGTAATGCAGCATTAAGGCTGCCTGTGGGACCACTATTTGTCAGCGTAGCACACATGCTCTAACACTCATGCTTTTCCACAGGACCCCCTACTTATCTCTGTACACATAACAGACCTCCTATGGAGATGAACACTGATGCCTAGTGATTAAGCTGATTGTCTGTTGGACCTCTGTCTTATTTATTGAGGAAAAGGAACAAAACAAGGGATCACACAAGTGAAGGCAACAATTAACACAGTGAAAAGCCACTCTGGAAAAAGATGTCTATCCTTCCTCTAACACTCATCTCTCCTACAGTTAAGCAAGTCTCATCGAACTAGCAGAACCCAAACCAGCCAGTTTTGTATTCCATCTCTGAAGATTTGCAGCTAGAGCAGGATCAAGAGTATGAAGTATTAAAAAAACTACACAAAGAAATAAATTGAAGCCTCAGATACTATGTTGGCTGCTGAAGGCCCCAAAACACCTTCCTCTTATCCTCTGTTATATCAACATACAGAAAAGGTGCAGCATATGCACAGAACAGAACTGACTTCAGGTTACCCATTAAGTGCTCTGCCTTGGTATCAAGATACATCCATCCTTACCTTCCCACACTCAAATGCAGGGCTCTGCCACTTCGGCGTCACAACCTAGAGGCCATTTATAGCATTATGAAGTGCAGCACTTTCTTGCTCTTTGTACCCACTCTTGTTGCTTCAGTGCACATGAACTACAAGTCGTGTCCTGCTCAGATTCTATGTCATGAACTTGACTACAAGCAGAAACATCACAGATTAAGTAGCTGCCCAGTTAACCAACTGGTCCCTCAAAAGGTTTTTACAGCTTTAACTTTTTATAAGTAAGCTAACACAGTGGGGCCAGGAACATGAACAAATCCACTTCAAAAAATATTCTAGAAAAATAACACTTGAAAAACAGCAGTTTTCATACTTTGCTGTACAACAATTGATTCCATAAACACAAAGTTGAAATTGGCATATTGCTATATATCCATGACTGTAGGTAGTCAGGTCATTTTGTTACAAACTGTTCAGCACTTAATAGATAAACTGCTGCTTGGAACAAATACTATTTCAGTAATCAAATACACCAAATTTGCTCAAAACAACCTTGCAAAAATGTTCTCAGGCTCCTCTGGAAAAACAAACAAACACACACAAAAAAAAAAAAAAAAGGCAAAGGCAAGCACAACTATTTATACATCTGCCAAACAGAAGTATAAAAACGCAAACATTCTACAGCAGAGAACATAGTAAGAAGAGGGAAGGCCTTAAATGCAAGAACTAACCCTCCCATCTTGGGGGATGGAGGGGAAGACAGTTACTGCTTGAAGTCAGCCCAATCAATGCTACTATTTTTAACCATAATTTCCTATTACATTTACTATAATTGTGCATATATCTATTTCAATAGTAACATTTGGTTTTCTGACATAGTCAAAGCATTAACTATATGCATTTCATCTCTCCAATGTAAAGCCTCAAATTAGGTACAGCAGCATGAAAGACCTACTCTTCACTGGCAGCCAGCAAATGCTAAACCAGAGATTCACTTGCACTGGCCCCGCTTTCCTGGACTGGAAAAGTTTTCAGGCAGCAGTATTGTGTGGGTTGCCTTCAATGACCCCAAAACATACCATGTTGCTCCAGGGAGAAAGAAGGAAAATCTGCTTAACTTGATTTTCATGGCACTATCTGTGCCATCTAAGGAGAATACTGCCAAGCACTCTAACATATGAAGTTTTTCCAACATTCTCTTCCACTGCACAAATTTTAAACACTCCAAAAAGTTTATTTTTTTCTTTACCACAACAGAAAGTTGATAGCTTCTAAACTGAAGTTTGTAGCAGGGCAGAAAGCAAGCCTTCTTGGACAGCTAACCATCAATTCTTAAATGTTCATGTTATCACTACTTTTTACATACAGGTCAACAGTGGCAAATTTACTGTTTCTTGAAGAAGCTGGGAGGATAAAATATATACCCCATTTTTAAATTCACAGCTCTAATAGCTACTAGCTCTTCAAAAGAAGCACAACAAACTAAAACCCAACCCACAAACTACTTTTCCAGGGAGTTAAACTGTGCTGTAACAATCACCAAAGAGATGACTAGACTTCTCAGCTCTGCCTATTTAAGGCACCAGAAAGCCACCTCACAAAGCCTAACACAAGTCTTAACCTGATGTCTGCTACAAAGTTTAACAAAAACATCCCAAACAAACAACCAAAAAAACCCACCAAAACAAACAGACAAAAAAACTCAGAAAGTGTTACACTACTCAGTTATTAAGTCACAAAGGTTCAAATTTAGATGTATATTTACTTCTTCAATTCTCACCCAGAGTTCAACTCAGTAAACTGATCTATTTTTAGCTTTTGACTCTTTTGGACATTTCCTTCCTTCATCTGGGTAAATGCGTCACAGCTTCTCAAATGTTTCCCTTTGGCTAGGGAAGGATGTGTCTGATTCCAAGCAAAAAAAAAAAGAAGTTTACACACACATGCTGAGTGGTTATTGTTGGCAGAGTTGTACCCTTGTTCCGAGTTAAGAACAGGCAAATCTGACATTGTACTACGAAAGATATCACCCTGCACAGACAGGTAACAGCATGTCATGGCTAACTTCTGCAAGTATCACCACCAGCCAAACCATCTCTTTCTTTTAATCTGGCTTGACTTGGCTCTGCTGCCTTGATAATTCAATACAAAAAAAAAAACAGTAGATTTTTTCCATAATGGTAAGAGAAATTAAATTCAGGTTTGTAACCTTCTGCTCAGCCACCAAGACAAGAAATTCAGTCAAGTGAGTGTCCTTGTTTTCCTTCCAAAGACAGTCTTCACCTACATTTGGAGAAGCTGGTATCTTAATATTTTTTTTAATTAATTAATTTAAAGCCCTAATGAGCCAATCAAGTACTTACTAGATAATACATTGTGGCTGACTTCATGTTTCCATCTGAAAAAGTGTCACTGTCCTAATAAACTTTAATTTGGCTTGTCTTTTTTGTCTTTGCAGAAGTCTAGCTCACCTAATCCCCATCAGTTAGGCACTGCACAGCACTGATTTCCTCTCTGAACTTCACAAGCCATGGCAAGTTCATCAACTAATCTTACCTGCAGAAAAAAAGTACCTGAGGCACACAAAATGTGACTTCAAGGTGTGCAAAGGAAGCTTTGCACACCTTGAAGCTTTTTTGAGGTGACAATTCTGTGTGCAAAGCATTAAAATACTGCTCTAACTGTCCTATCTCCATTATTTTGGGACCAACAAAAATGGACTTGCTACCTAACATCAATAAAGGAAATAAATAAATGAAGACAGGGATAAAAGCCTGGAGAGTAAAGCTTTAAATTAAAAAAATTAAAAAAGAAATAAAAAACATGGCTATTCAGTTTCTTTAGCAGAGAAAACATATCCTGTTTTACCTCCTTATAACAGACAGAAGGAGGCCTGTAAAGACAGGAGTTTACATCTTAAGCCTGATCTTCACTGCACTATGTACTATCAGACTTTGTGCAGAACAGGACAATTCAGTCAACTTCTATTTCAATTCACCTTGATTTGCTGACAGCTTGCTACCCTTTTTCTGTGCCTTCAGCCGCAGTTACCTATTCTTTCAATTCCAGAATTACAAAAGCCCATTACATTTCAACCTTAGCCTAATTTTTTTTAGAAAAGGGTGTAGCATTTTTATGATCTCAGAAAACGACACAATCTTTGCACACAATGCTGCATAACCCAACATGTCCAAAAGGTAGTGGCATGATAAATATTTAAAAAGTGAAAGACTTACTACCTTAATGCTGGTACAAAATCATAATAACAGTGCACAGCCAAGTCTAAACAATGGGTACAGCAAAGTCCACTGTGTAGTATAAGAGGTTAGCCATGTTAACATTAAGTATTTTAACAATCCTTTTATTCTAACTCTCTTCTTGGGACATTCTTGATGTATTCTCCTGCTATTCTCAATGCATCCCCTTTTATTATATATGCCAAGTTTTAAGAAACATCACTTCATTTCATCCCAACATTTAACATCTGTTTGGGCTCTGAAAACTAACAATCCCCAAGACTTCAACATTCAAGCCTTCTTCTTCCAAGAAATCGCAGCAATAACATTTCTCATTGTCTAACAGCCTTGAAGTTATTTACCAGCTAAGTGACCACCACAAAGCTTAGTGAAAATACTCAGACCAAATGCCTTGACAAAGTATCTCACAGGGCTGCAGGTTTCATTGGTGCACAAAATGCAAAAATTCAGTATAAAATCTAAAAGTTTGGGATTTGAATTCACTGTTTTACGCAGAAGTGAGGTACGGACTACATACAAACAAGCAGATATTTAACATGTCCTTGTGAGTCCCACTGCCTGCAGCATACTTCCCTGTTCATTTTTAGCACTTAGGAAATCTCACTTAACTATGACCCCAGACCCTTCAGCCTCTAACTGCTAAACAGTTATGTAGGAAGCTAACCACAAAAATCACTACTGGTTGTTTACTCAATCTGCAGACACCTCACGAATAACTGTTACTGCTCATACATGCACTAAGACTACAAGGAAACATGAGTAATTAAGCTCTGGGTAGTTTCACAGAAGACTGGAATGCATCGGGATTACTTACAATAGCCCCTTTCAGCCCCAACTGCCCAGAATACTTTCTCCAACTTTTTGTTAAGATTCATTGTACAACCTCAGTTTTCTAAGCTACATGGAGTATTCAGTTTGACAGTGCATACATGCCACACATACATCACCATGTACACTGGTAAAAAAAACTTCCTGAATCTCAGACTAATGACTGTTACACAAGCCGATAACATTAACCTCTTACATGGATTTGTAGGAATTATGTAAGCACTCTGTTTAAATACTATACTATAAAACATATCGAACAAAGCAAATTACTGGCATATTTTGAGTGCTGGAAGCCTGTACTTTTCCGCCTACTATTTACATCTTGCTTCCTTATCATCTTAAGCCCTGAGAGACAAAAAATGTTCAGGAATTTTCACATCTTCTGGTAAAGGTTTCTTTTTCCTCCTAATTAAAAAAACCAAAACACCTTAATTACGAAACAGTAACACTTCAATAAGGCCCAGGTTATAAAACATTACATCCAAAGCACCATCAAGATGCACAGTTCTGTACTGCTCAGTAGGAAAACCTGTTACATATCTGCAGTGTTTTTTATTAACCTGTGCTACTGCCAGCTATGCACAGCAGTAACAGTGACACAGGAGATAAAACAAATTTGACTTAACGATGCGAGATGACTCCACTCAATAGCCTTGCAAAACAATGCTATTTTTTAAACAAATGAACAAAGATAATTAGGCCATCTCCTCCTCCTCTGGGCAATTACAGGAGGCTGGGATCAACAGCTCCAGTTTCAGATAAGTTAAAGCAGGTATTTGGCAGAGAAGTCACTGGAAAGGTCTTTGTATCTTTAAAGCAGAGCCTTGTCACTCAGAATGGTGAAACTTTGGGGACATAACTCATTTATGATCCTGTATATCAATATAACAACCTACTCTAGAGGCTGAAAATCAGATACTTTAATGTGCTGTAGTGTCTACTGCTAAACGCACTTGAGTTGTTCCTTGTCAGTCCAATTCCTCCTCCTCACTACTGGGTAAGTGATCTGTTTTCTCAAAACAGCAGTATCCTTCCTGAAGGAATATGACTCAGCTTTGCAGATCATCAGTATTACTTCACCAGTAGTCTACTTTTCGATTTTGCTGCATCGAGAAAAATGTTAACTTAAACAAAGATGCTTCTTCAAATCAAGCAAACTTCTTTAATAAAAGGAGAACAACTAAGTAGATGTAACCATTTCAGTCATTAGATTTAAAACAGCCTGATAGGACCTTCATACATTTTTATTTTACCCATTAGCCATTATTCAAATTAGACTTAGTTCTCAGCAGCACACATAAAAATTTGTTTCCTTTATTTTCCTTAAAATCACCCACCTTCAGAAGAATATCCCTCAAACATCAGAGCAATTCCAAAGTTTCAGTGTGTCTTTCCTGTTTTAAACACCTGCTGACCACAAACAGTTTCACCCTATCAATAAATGGACCTAACTGTCCACATCTAAACAGGCCCACTTGTTGACACCATTAGTTTTTTTCATTTTTAATTGAAAAAGAATATTAATATTTTCTCTTTATATTGGGGTAAGGAAAGCCTTTCCAAGTTTTTGTTCAGTTTTTTTTTTTTTTTTTTACCTAGATGATCATTATACATGGAAAAGTTTTTGGAAGCCACATATTTCATGTAGAAATTTCATACCTGTTTCTGTGGGACACTTTTAACTGGCGAGAAATCGCTTCTCCAAGGAACATTTACTACCCACCTTGTCTATACAGTGATCAAGCTCCGCAATGAACAAAAACCTCAGTTGCACCACGTTTCTTCCTACTTTTGTCAGCTCCCTTCTGAGCACATCAGAACTTATGCTAGCTCAAACATACTCCCAAGAATGGGCCTGGCTTTTCTCTAACTCGCATTTACCTTCCTCTCCAAACGTGCACTTAGTTTATCAACTGCCAGCTTTCACAGGTGTTACAAGTAAATCTCTACCTCCCCTTAGGAATATTCATAACTACTGCCTCTGACTCTTTTGAACACACCCTAACCTCTAACATTCTCGATCCTTTGCCATCCCCAGAGAAGTTTGGCTATTGTACTCTAACACAAGCTGCACAACAGCTGCAACATTTCATACTACAGTGCTCTGAACCCATCTTCATTGCTCCAAGAAACATCAATCCAACAATGCCATATGCAGCGTAACTTCCCCATTGCAACTTGCTTCTGTAGTTATTTTTCTTCTGCATACCAGGATCTATCAATTTATGACATTTTTCTATGCCACTTTTTTTAAGACATCACTTTGCCTCAACTTTTATCATCTTATTAAATTGGATGCTGCTGGAACTGGATTCAAAACTTGAGAACCCACTTCTTTTTCAGCTGAGATCGACCAGTATAAAACAGCAATACTGCTGCAACCTTCCTACTGACTGAATCAACTCGAGTTAACAGATTCTTGAAAATCTAACACAATACATTAAGTTTTTTGCTGTTTACTTTTTTTTAATACAAATGCTGTTGTCACAATAAGCTGCATGAAAGAATGGCAACTTGCTTCACACTTTGCAGTTTCTGCATGCTGACTGTTTCTTAGAACCCCAAACACACCTCAGTTCCTGACAGTCACAGGGCCAAGAATTAATACTTGCAGAGGACAGCATGGAGATATCACATGGCATACCACCAGTGCTGCCTGCCAACACTTCACTTCTGGCTTCATTATTAGATTATTGTTGTTAGATATTTGTCACCACTCTGTAGCTACTCCAACTGCCATGCCAAGAAAGCCACACAGCTACAGCACTGACAACCTTCCCTGGAAGTTAGCTGCAACACATCAAGGAGATAGTGCTTTTCTAAGAAGGTTCATCTATCTTAAGTTCATACATCACTGTTCTGCTTCACAGATTTAAGCAAAAAAACTTGGCTTCTCTTTCATGCTTTATGCCTAATATGAAAGCTAGCTGCCTATGATCTAAATGATAGAGTTTCTTATTAGTAATATGCACAAAAGAAAAAAAAATGCTGCCTTTTAACAATATGTTTGCTTTTTCTCTTCCATGTAATCTTTCCCCCTCTCTCACTTTTCTTCCCCTCTTCCCAAGAGACTTTCTGCTACAGTAGCATTTATAAGGTCTACTACAGGCAGTAAACTTTCCCAGCCACTATCACACAGGATACTAATGTAAAGCAAGCAAGCCAACAGTATACAACAATATGACTGACACCACTTGGAGTACTGCCTGACCCCCACATGGATTACTGTGAGCAGTTTTGGTGTTCCCAACAAAAGAAAGACATGGAGCTGTTGAAGCAAGTCCAGAGGAGGGCCACAAGGATGATCAGGGGGCTGGAGCACCTCCCATATGAACAGAGGCTGAGAAAGTTGGGGCTGTTCAGCCTGGAGAAGGGAAGGCTGTGTAGAGACCTCATAGCAGCCTTCCAGTATCTCAGTGGGACCTACAAGGATGCTGGAGAGGGACTCTTTATCAGAGACTGTAGTAATAGGACAGGGAGCAATGGGTTCAGCCTTAAAAAGGGGAGATGTAGGTTACATATAAGGAAGAAAACACTTACTGTTGGGAGTGCTGAGGCACTGGAACAGGCTGCCCAAGGAAGCTGTGAATGTTCCATCCCTGGTAGTGCTCAAGACCAGGTTGGATGGGGTTTTGAGCAACTGGGTCTAGCGTGAGGCATACATGCCAGTGGCAAGGGAGTGAAAGTAAGTGATCTTAAGGCCCTTTCCAACTCAAACTATTCTATGATTCTACAATAAGGAAGAAGTAAAACTTATGTGCCATCCCTGTAAAGGTGAAAGTGCAAATTTGAGTAACCTTTCTGGTTTTTAACTTTACAGTATTTGTTGTGATTAAGGAAAAAAAAAATCAATTCTATTTTCAGGATACTCATTAATAACTCCTATATGGTCTCAGCTACTCAAGCAATTATCAGCCTAGGCTGCTACAGGCACAGTTGATTGAACCTCGGATGATCCAAGTCTCAGGTCACTAAAACATGCAGAAGTCTTCAACTGTAGGGCTATAATCACAATAGATTTCAGCATTCCACTTTCCTAAAATACTCACATGAACATTTTTGTGTCTACATATATCTCAAAATGAAGTTTTAAATTCTCTTATCATTGAGCTTACATTAAGAAGGAGGGAAAGAGTAAGTGTACAGTATTACAACTGGGCACTATTCAAAGCTATCCTGGCTACTGGTCTGTTCTCCGACTTCACCTCAAGAGAGGTGGCACACTGAACTTCTTACTCAGTACACCCTTCTCTCTCCAGACCCACACCCATTTTACAGACTTAGCCCTCCTTCCGAGCAAGGACTGCTGCCACCTGCATAGTTTCAGTTTTAGATAGAAAACCCTCCACCTTTTTGTTTTCCCAGATTAAGTGATGAAGTACAAGTTATATTCAGATTTGACCTGGCAAAACTTGGGTAGCTATTCACACTAGTGACAAGACTTCCAGGGCCTCCTGTTTTATCTTTGTTTCTCAAACATTTCTTTCTTTCCAAAAGGTCCCTGCCCATTGATCTATATCGTGCTCCTTCTGGAAATGTGTAAAGCGCTCTCATAAACAGGTGGTGACAACATAGATCTCCTCCATGGCTTTAAAACTGTATCATTTACCCATAAATTAATGAAGCTTCTGCACAGACTGCAGAAGCAACTCATAGTAAATATATCTTACAGGAAATAACACCTGCTTTTATTGCAAAACTGTGAAGACTTATCAGTTGATAATTACAGTGTTTGGGCTTTTTTTCCCCATGAAGACTTACCAGAGTCATTTATAAAGGCACTTATTATACTGTATAGCCCAGAGTTGACTGAAGTGCTTACAAGCCTTTTTATCTGCACGCTTTGGTATTCACAGATTTCTCCATCATCCCAGAAAGGCAAGTTTAGTTGCAAAATACACAATCAATATCTCTTTTGTCTCACATGAAAACAGTTTTATTCTTTATGCTCAAAACCAAAATTCATTCAACTAGCAAAAATTCTTTGGTTTGCAGGACACTGTTATAACAGCACAACTGAAACTTAACAGACAGCCCTCATTCTTGCTTCCTAAAAATATCCACTGACAGTACCCTTCCCAAACTATTGAGAACTCCAAACCTACAAAGATGAAGATTTGAGCAGCAACAACAACAAAAGAACAACCGCCAAGCAAAACTTCTGTACAATTACTGCCCTGTAAGCCATTTGATGGAAGCCCCTCCAACTTTGTTCATGTTAGGTATTTTCAGCCATTCTAAATACAAAAAACTTTAAGTTGAAGTTTAAATACATTTTGAAAAGTTTTCTCTTAATAAATTTTTCAAACAGAATAGGTCCTCTACACTAACTCATGTATTAACATGTCTCTATGCAGCCATTTACACTCTGCACCTCTGGGTTTTCATACAGTAATGCCTGGTTTTCCATAATTCTAAGGGACTTTACCAGTCCTTTCAAGTCACACCAGTGCACTTTTTAATAAGAAAAGAAGAGATACTTGTGTAAGCACTTTCAGCTCTAAACATACCACTTCTGTAAGTTTTCATGGTCATCTCTGACCTCCAATTTAGGTACGAGACAGAAAGACACTTCCTACAACCCCTTCATTTTCTTCATCGAAAGGTAATCACTTTGCTTGGCACTCAGCTCTACTTCTTAGCAGTTTCACATTTAATCCTGTTGCAAAGAAGGTGGCAGATCTAACAAAGTGCTCTTGTCTTTTCAACTTCAAATAATGAGATCTAGATACCAAATAGGTAATGGAAAGCAAGTTGCCTCAATTTCTTCCAATTTCAATAAAGGGATTCCTCATTTAAATTCAATACACACAGTCTTTATGTTTTCATACTACTACCTCACTTGCAGTTCAGCTCCTTTCTTCACATTTCAATTGCAACTTATTTCCACAACAACTCAGAGCGAGTTTACATTTACATAACCAAAGTGAAAACTGGAAATGTACACATTCCGAGTGATGTGAACCTAGCTGCTGTTCAATACCCTAACAAAACATTTTCCAAATAATGAAACTGTTCTTCAGGCTACTTGAATTCTACTTGAGGCTCAGTCTTACAAAACGACAGGAGGAAAGCCAACAACCCTGCTGGCAGCTCAACTGACCAATTTAACTAAACTAAGATTAGAACTGATTGTTTAGGCAGGTTTTTGTGTTTGTTTGGGTTGTTTTTTCCCCCCTGCTGGAATACACTGTAATATTTTTACTCATTTTCTCTTTTAAGTAACAGCTACAGCTTTGCTGACATTCTCTGCAAGTGACAGGAAAAGGAAGCATTTGTCATTGTAAATACTGTAAAGAGAAAACTATTTTGTCTGCTGTCACATACACCAAACTAAGTTTTTTTTGCTTGTCCATTGATTGCTCTGTCCATTGTGTTTCACTTCAAAATAAAAAAAAAAAAAAAAAAAAAAAAACCACACCAAAAACCTGTGCCTCCTGTTCAAACAATGGGAAGCATGGGAGATCTCTTAATAGACTCTTTCCTTGTAAAAGTGGATCATATATGGAGGCAGACTTTGAAGAGCTCTTCCCAATATCAAACACCCATGAGAGATGCCAGAACATTTTCCAGCATATGTCACAAGCCAGGCTGAACCAGATAACCTCCACATGTAAATACGGAAATGAGAATGCCAGCTGCTAAACATGCTCTAAGATATATTTGATAAGCATTTGACATGCCCTTCTAGTGGTTTAAGATTTTTGGCTCTATAAGACTAAGCTCAGTGCAACTTCCTTGTTATGAGAAGTAATCAGTATCAGAAGTCATCACTGCACCACTTACAAGCTTATCAACTCTGTGTCATCCCTCTACCCACACATAAATGTGGAAGTTGACTATTAATACAGCTGGCAGGGTCTTCTAAAACTGCAAGATTACTACACATGCACCCATTTGTAACTACACTAGGAAGACTGTAAATCTACTATTGCAATCCATCATTTTGCTTTCAATGGGATTTTTTCCTGAGACCATTAAAGCTCAGTCCTTCTTCCACAATGTAAGCCACTAACACCAGCATCTCGACTTGACAAGGAGTTTCGCACTCATTACTATCACGTGAAACAGGTTGCCGAGGCAGCACCAGGCTCTTCAGAAAGGATGCAGCCCCCTATTCGGACCGTCTGTCCAAGCAGATGCAGCTCCAAATCCTGTTCCAGGGATGCCTGCTGCAAATCACACCTCCTCCTTCACCCTCATTAAATCAAACACTTCCAACCTCAAGCACCAACCACAAGCAACACTGATTATGCCATTTCCCACTTCCCTCACGGACTTCCCTTAAAAACCCAATTAACACAGCTTTTACCATTATTAGCAGCACTGCTATCATTTCTCATTTTTTTCCCCCACAGCGTATCGGCAACCCCTCTCATTTTCCCAGCGGTGAGTCTGCATTTTCCTTGCTCGCCGCTTTTTTAGGCACTCGTACGGATCAAGCGCCCAGCCCTGCCGCCCCACCCGGCAGCGATGGTCGGGGGTGCTCGTGGGGAGAAGGGAAGCGCGGAGCCGCAGGCGGAGCGGAGAGAAGGAGAGAGGGAGGAGCCGCCGCCGCTTGGGGGAGGGCAGCCGGCACCGGAGGGAGGCTCAGTCGCCGCCGCCGCCCCGGCTGCCGGCACGGCTCCGTGTCCGCTGCCAGAGAGTCGTGCGTCCCGAGCAGCGCTGCCTCCCCTCCGCTCCCGAATCCATTCCCCAGGGGACAGTGTCTCGGTGGCGGGGACAGCCGCCCTCCCCGCCCGGTTGCGTGCCGAGAGTAAACACGGAGGGAAAAGACGGCCTCCATTTTTTTTATCGCGGCAGCCTGTCAACAGGCTCCCCCTCTTCCCCTCCGCACCGAGCTTGGCTTCCCAGCCCGGCAGCGCCCAAGAGCCGCTCCTGCCCGGCCCTCCTGCTGCCCCTCCTCAGCTAAGGCAGGGACACCCTTGATCGTGGGGGCTTCGGGTTTTGTCTTTCCCTTCTCACTGTGAACAGCCGCTTTCAGCGCTGCCCCCTCGCACCCCGGCGCTCGGCAGCCACCCAGCAGAACGGTACCGGCTGAGCGCGACCAGAGGCGCGTTGCCTTTTATAGCGGTGTCATCCCCTCATCGCTGCACGCCCGCCTCCCGGTGGGGAGCCGGCCAGCGCGGCCCGCAGCCATGCGGCGCGCCGCTCCCCTGCCCCGCTCACCCTTCCCCGGCCCTCCGACGTCGACGGCCGCCCGCCTCCCGCTGCGGGACGTTATCGGGGGCACCGGGACTGCCCGGCACCAGGTGGTGAAGCTCGGCCCCGGTAACGCGCCCGTTATCGGGCCGGCATGGGAAGGAAAGTCGCACCTGTCAGCGGTGGCACCGTCTCGGGGCAGCAGCACGCACCCGCCCCGCCGGGCCACACCAGGCCGCCCACCGCACCCATTTTCACGCATCGTTTCTGCCGACAAGGGTGGCGTCCCGCCAGCAGACGAAGCCCCGCTGCCTCCGGCATGGGACGAGGGATCACGGCTTTTTCCCCACTCCTCGCTGCCACCCGGACAGGCCGCCCGGCACGGGCAGAGCCCCGCACCGCCACCTCCCCAAGGAAGCGCACAGGCACTGCCGAGGGCGAGCCTTCCCCGCGGCCACCTGACAAAGCCGGCTGCCCTCGCCCCTTCTCCCAGCGCCGGGAGGAGGACGTTGACCCCTCCACCTTTCTCTCCACCTCCAGCCGCTGCCTCGCCGCTGTCCCTTCCCCCCCCATTCCTCCTTGGCGAGGTACGGGGCCGCACTCACCGGATCGGAAGAACGCCGCGATGTCCGCCGAGTCCTTGGCTGCCTCCTCGGCCCCTTCCCCCGCGCCGCTGCCGGCCGTGGTGGCGGCGGAGGTGGCGGTAGCGGCGCTGCTCATGGCTGCTGCGTGTGGCGGCGACTCCTCCGGGCGAGACCCACCGCCAACCCCACCGCCCCCTCCGCGGATCCCGGCTTCACCTCCGGGCGAGAGCGGCCGTTAGGGCGGCAGCCGGAGCGTGCGAGCGATGCGGGGCGGCGGCGGGCGGCCACGGCGAGCGCAGGGACATGAAGGTATGTGCGGAATGGCAGCTCCGGGAGCGCCCACCCCCCGCAGCCACCTAGGAGGCGGCGTGTGCATGCAGGGAGTCAGGGCGGGCGGGCGGGAGGCAGCCGGAGCGCAGACAATCGCGGGAGGAGGAGGAGGAGGGCGACGACGACGACGGCATGGGAAGGGCCAGCAGTCCGCGCAGGCAGCACCCGATGGGCGGAGAAAGGAGCCGTTCCAGCCTCTTTTTTTTTTTCCCTATTTTTTTTTTCCGAGAAAGCAAGGAACGAGCCGGAGGAGCAGCAGCTGCGCTAGCTGCCGTGCTGCCGGTGGCCGCAGCAACCGCCGTCCTCCATCTTAGCTGGGAGGCGGAGGAGGAGGAGGGTGGGAAAGGGGAGCCGGGAAAGGAAGCGAGTCCCCGCCCGAGAAACAAGGGCGGCGGAGCGCGAGGGGGGGATCGGGAATCTCCGGCTACGTCCGGAGCCGGTCGGGATGGGGCGGGGCGGCGCAGGACGTCAGCGCTGCCGCCGAGTCCCCACCCGATTGGCTGGGGTCGTTCGGGGTGGGTGCGCCCGGTGGTCGGTGGTACTTTTGGTTATGTCCGCATGTATTTTATATGTTTGTTTTCAGTCTCTTCCTACTGACTTCCGCCGTCGCACGCTGTCACGGCTTACCGGTGCGCGGAGGTCGAGCCGGAGGGGGATCCTGAAATACCGGTCCATGCCCCATGCTGCTGCCGCTCGGTGCGAGGTCACTGCGGCCGGATCGCGGCTCTCCGGCGAGTCGTGCCCGCTGAGAGCTCCACTGCCCATGGTCTGGAAGGAGGGGCACTTTGCGGCTCGAAGGGAAAATAAGGTGCGCAAAAGCTTAGGAAAGGGGCCTTTGAAAGGCGTTGAAGCGGGGATGATGAGACACAGGTGCAGGTTGCCCAGAAGCGTTGTGGATGCCGCCATCCTTGGCAGTTCAAGGCCAGGTTGGATGGGGCTTGGATCAGCCTGGTCTGGAGGAAAGTGTCCCTCCCCGTGATAGCAGAGTTGGAACTAGATGAACCCTAAGGACCTTTCCAACCCAAACTGTTCTATGATTCTGTAATTGCAATCAGTATTGTTGCTGTATTCAGTAATCATAGGGACACTTAAAAATATGTTGTGCTGTGGATCGGTGCCATTGACATAAAATATGCAAACAGCTCATGATGAAAAATGCAATCTGGTACTTGATTAAGGTGCTGCTCAGTACAGTCATGCTTTAACATTAAACTGCCAGAATAAGATTGCATGCAGGTAAGTTTGGAAAGACAGCAGCAAAGCAGGCAATTTAGCAGTTACACAGATGGATAAAGCAGAGTAGCACATCTCAAATGCTGGTGGTAAACAGAGACATTCCTTGTTGGCATAGTTGAAATACAAAAGTGTAGCTTTAGGAATTAAACTCTTAAACATTTCGTAAGTATTAAAAGCAAAAGTAACTTCAAGACAAATGTGATTCTGTTCATTTGTCACAGTCAGATTATGTGGAAGTCATCCATAAGGTTCCTAAGGTTGGTATTTGTCTGAAGTTGTACAGCTTCACAAAGAAGCTTTCATGCTGCTACCTCTGCCTAATTTCTGTTGTAGAGAAGAGATTAGTTTGAAAAGTTTGGGGTTTTTTTATGTTTTTCTTCCAGGCAGTGAGCGCAGGAAAAAGTTCCAAATTAGCACTCCACTGACAGAAGTGTCTGCAATGTGAATTCCTTTTTAGCTGGCTAGTACCATCCACCTAGCAAAAAACATGACGGGTACAAATGCTGCTGTTCACAAGCAAGCAGTGAGTTGACCTGGGAGTAGGAATAGGATATTGTACACTTGCACAGAAAAAGCTGCATAAGAATGTAAGAAAATTGAATGAGTGAATGGGAAGAGTTAATAAAGTGACTAAAGAAAAATAGGCCTCCTGGAATCTCCATTGTTCGAGCTTTCAGTGACTTGATGGCAAGAGGTGTCCAAGATTATTTGTTTTCTGAATATAAGTAAAGACTTTGATGTGCTGTGCAACATTGGAAAAATAGCTTCAGAAGACTGTTCATTAGCTATTGAAACTAAGATACTGAAAGTCTGTTTCCAGTTAATTGTCCATCCAGCATACCGTACAATTAGTCAGTGGGTGCTAAAAAGCCAGTGTTCATATGAGCAATACTGAAGGTTATGTGACTGAAGTTTGTTCCTTCCCTTGTTCCCTTGATCTGCTGAATTGCAGGAGATGCTGATTTTGTTTATTCTAACACATTGATGCCCTGAGGCATGTCCTCCACTACAAGAGTTGCTCATAACTGTGAAAGTTATTGAGATCAAGTAGCTGCAATTTCGAGTTCTTCACTTGCAGCAAAGATGGCCCTTACAGAAAAGCCTTGGACAGCCAAATATGTTCATATCCTTTGCAGCATTCAGAATTATTGCAATACGGTTGTGTTCATGCTAATGTTCAGGATGTAACTTAAAAGAGAGAGACAAAGATAGAAAAATGACATTATGACAGAATAACTTAACATACTGTAATAAACCAAAGATTTCATTTCCAGGCATCCACCTTAGATATCAAATACAAGATTTAATATTTTGATGTTACAAAATGAAGTTTCTTAGTCTTATTTTTCTTAATTATTTTAGTCTTGAAACTTAAACAAAAAAAAAAAAACAAAAAACAAAAAAACAAAAAAAAAAAAAAAAAAAAAAAACAAAAAAAAAAAAAAAAAAAAAAAAAAAAAAAAAAACAAACCCCAAGGTATGAATTGTCTTTGTAGAGAACATTCCGCATTGGAAAGTTCTGTGAGTGCATGAGTTTACCTACTCTGGAAGCCTGTCATTAGGGGTTAGCCATATTCTCCATCCTCAACTCCTGCTTTGCCTGTGTCATTTTTTGTCAGCCTGCAAGTGTTTCTGCAGTGATTGCAGTGGTAAGTGTGGAAAGGAAAAAGCATGATTCTTCATGTAAAAGATATTTTAAGGGTGCTGTGACTTGCCAGCTATCACTGGTGTTAAGGCTAAGATTCAAATTATGATTTTTAAAAACTAAAGATACATGAAATCATGCTTAATTTCTGTATCTACTTTTTACACATGTATAAAAGCATTTAATTTTATGTAAGCAAATTGTTTGAAAAGATTTACACTGCAGTAAAATAAATGCCATAAGGGAAGTATTGTTTTATTTGACTGACCTTTATTTTTTCTTATATTGTGTATTATTCCTGTTAAATGCTCACTCTGAATCAGTATATCAATGCACAAATATCTTTATTCCTGTCAAAAAAAGATCTCTTGTGAGGAAAGAAGCTTGCCTAGTGTCTGACCTTCAGTATCTGAGAAGTGTCACATGTCACTTCCTGTTTCATCCCTAAAGGAATACACAGGCTGGATACTGCTTGATTTCTTTTCCTGCAGCAGACACTGTCCACTTAACAAAGGAAACAAAACCCAAGTTTGCTCCATATGCATGGGGCAGCTGCTAGATTTAGAATCACTGATATTTTACAAGCTTTCAGGAGAAGTAAACCAGGAACTCATTAGTCTGGACAAGCTACCAGACAGGAGATCATACTGGCCTTGGTGGTCAATCTGAGTTGTCTCCCTGCTCAGAACCAAAAAAGGCTTAAGAGGATTATGAAAAAGCACCCAAACAAATAAAAATAATTAAAAAAAAAACACCCCAAAGGACACAAAACCCACTTCACATTCAGGATTTTACAATGGAGTTATCTTCTCAGTTGCTGACAAGCTTTACAGTAAGTTTCATAGATCAAAAAAACAGACATGCAATAGAGTTCAAGACTCCCATATCGAAAATGCTTGAAGAGAAAATGCATGTGGATTTCTCTTTAGCCTATAAGAGCTGCTTCTTACAAACATTATCTTCCTGCAGTAGGCTTCCATGGGGTTCCAAATCTGTAAAACAGGACAGAAGCATTCGTAGTAAGTAGTAGAGAAGGCTATACCAGTTGCTACTGTTCTTTTGAGATGACAATGCTTCTTTTAAGTTTATAGCAGTTAAGGAAAGTAATCAAAGTTATTAATGTGTACTACCTCCAAGTTGCTGTCTGTTTTCTGATCTAAATGGTGCTTTTGTTATAGCAACATTTGTCAATTTCAAATTATTCTCCAAGCACAAGATGCATCTCTTTTATCTGCAGACTAGCACCATGACATTTTCCAACTGTTATCATTATTATCTTCCTCTTTCCTGCAGAAGCATCCGTGTCTTTTTGAAAAGTTGTCTTGAGCTGTGCTAAGCCTACGTGCTCGAGTTCCTTATACTGTAAAATCAAGTTCTAGTTTCAGTGTATGAGTTCTGGCAGTGTTTGGAACTTCTGCCTTTGTCCCTTCATTTTTTTTTTTGTTTCTACTTCTCTGAAAAACAGTAAAAGTTTTTAATACCTGATAGCAGATGAGCCACCTATCACGTATGTAAAATATTGCCAGCCTACTTAAAAATAAATTTTCCATGTTTCCACTGGTAAGACCTTCCACATTGTTCCATTTCTTTATGAACTTAGAGCAGTACTGCCAATCGGGACATAGAATTCACAGATCCTCCTGCAAGGGGAGGTTTAGTGCACTTAAGTAAAAGTCTGTAAAGAGATAGCATTTGATGGTCACTATGGCTGAAATTTTACTGCTTATGTGGTCATGACTGTCAAATCTTAAGCAAAGAATCAAGCAGGTTTTTAATAACCTACAGACCAACTTGTGTGTTTTCACATATCACTTACCAAAAATGTTAACCATCCTGATTTTATTTATAGCCAAACCACATTTTTTTATTTTCTCACCATTTCAGTGATGTGATATCTCTATAAAAATCCAGCTCCCGGTTCTGCTATACGGCATGTACTGACTTGTCAATGTCAGGGACACTTCTGTTATGTGTAGAAATTACACCAGCCGTCTGATGTTTTATAGACTATTGGCGGTCTATACACCATCTGTTGAGTAACCTCAGTCTAATGAAGTGTTGGCTTTTCTTTTTGCACTTAAACACTCGTAATGCTACATTATTGTACAATTATTGGTGGCATCTCAAACAAGTCATCCCGTTGCCATTGCTGTCCACGTTATTAGAAAAACTTGTTCTCTCCATGAAGAAGTATTCGTACACATAAATGGACACATGCATGCATACCCTAATTTCAGATTTTCTATTACTAGCAATAACATTGACGCCATACTGAACTTTCAAAGACTGTTTTCCTATTTTTCCAAAATTTCCTGGGCAGAAATATGTGCGGTGCTTCAGTCTTTCTGAAAGAATTGAACTTACTGTACCTGGTTGAAAATAACATGTACATTCATTATAAGCTCACAGCCTAGAAGGATCATATGCAGCAATCCTGTCAGACAATGCATGGTAAAGCCTCTATGGGTAATTTACTCCCCCTTTTAATCAGTTATTCTTGAGGCAGCATGACCTTTATTCTGCTTGTAAAAAAAGCATTTCTTCTGATAGTCTGCAGTGTGGTCCTCACTCTACAACAGCTGAAATTATATATTCTTGATCATCTAACATTGTCATCCCTGAATTTTCAAAGACTAGGTTTTGATTAAGATACTGTTCCAGATAACTAAAGAAGAGGGATATGGAGTTTTTTTCTCATGCATGGGCTCCTGTTAAGCTTATATTACCAACACTATCAACATCTGTGTGTGTATGATTACTACTGGACAGTATTCCAGCATCATGACATGAAGGCATCAGTGGCAATCTATTTGATCATGTTATACAAATGGCTTGTGTAGGAACAACCTCTGTCCTTCATGCCTAAAAAGCACTAGCATGTCCACAGACAAAAATGCACTGTACATACAGAAAAAATGTATATCTTTAAACACAGACTGCTGCTTTGTATCATTGTGATGGACACTCAGAAAAATAGGTCACCAATTAAGCTAAGCTATTACACTACTGATTGCCAGTAGATCAGCAGACAGCCTTACGTTATGTCACTGATTTATACCAAGGGTTTTGACACACCGAATACTATATTTATGAGAAAACAGTTCACTTAGTATCAAAGCAGGGTTAGGTCCAGTTGACAGTTATCCTTTTGCTTTAATGATAATAGTCTGTTAATTGTACTGGCTTGCCTACAGTCTGTTGTCACAACAGTGTGCAAGGATTGGCATAGAGCAGCACATGGAAGCTGTGTGGAAAATAGAATTGTAATTTATGAGCTTAAACAAAATGAAGTTGATCAAAAGTGAAGCTTAAAACAAATGGCATCCTGCTTCAAAAGTTATCTCCTACAAGAGGACATTTAAATCAGATCTGCTGCTTGTGTACTTTTGTGCATGTAATTCCATCAGTGTGCCAGTTTAGAGTTGGCCAGATTTGAAAGCATCTTGGATGCCTATGTCTGTATCACTTCTGTCAATCAGTATAACGGGACTTGAAGAAATTTGAGTAATTGCTTATGCAACAAACAAACCAGAAATGCATAATTCCTTTTCTATACCCAGAAATGAATTGCAGTTTGAGTCACTTAGAAACTGACATTTCTGAAGAAATATTTACCGTACTTTTGCATCTGGTGCTAGGGAGTTAGTTTTGATAGCAACCTATGTAACTCATGAGGTTTTTTGGTTTTATATGGTATAAGTCTTCATGGTTGATGGTTTTCCAAGAATGCACAGTCCCTGCTTGGCTCTACTGCTTTGAAAGTGGAATATAGTTTCTTCACCCAGGTGATACAGCAGGACCTTGAGGATTTCCAGGTTCATTTGAGAGCTCAATAAAGAGGCACTTGCAAGACATCCAGGATTTTCAGTCAGGTCACCAGTAAAGCCTGTTCTAGTGGGCCTAGACTGTGTGAGTACCCAAACAGATCCCACAGATTTGTTTGATTGGGAAAGAATAGATTTGCTTTTCAAATTCTGAAGGAGTCTTGAGACCCATGGCATCGTTCTCTAGTACCATCAGCTGTTGCAAGAGATGACCTCTGGTATCAAAGCCACATTTTGCAATCTAATTCACTATTCCCAGGTATATGCATTTACAATACATTTACTTCTTTCCCTTGGTTTTATAAAGGCTTTGTCTCCAGGTTGATCATTTTATCATGTCCTTCACTTTATGCAGATATCTCACTATTGCCTGTGGTCTCTATACAAAATATGTGATTTGTTCAGATCAGTAAGTGATGGTTTTGCTTAGGGAGGTCAACCTCTAGGTGAGGATTTATCGTTCCTTAGTACCAGTTGGCCAATATTCTCATCCTGGTTGATTATGTTACTAGCTAGACAGTAGCAACAGATGCTATTCCTCACATTGCTTAGTTTTAGTGAATTTTGTGAGGATGCAACTATGAGCAGCCGGGCTTACCCTCTTCCAGGAGCTGCTGAAATAGGAGAGAACTGACCAATGTGGAACAAAGTTTCCTAGTGTTTCTTTTGCTCCTAATTAGAATGTCAAATTCCTTGCCACGCCTGGGAACCCACTTGGCTCTCAGTGCCAAAAAAGCAGCAGCTGCAGCAATGCTCTGTGGATAAAGGACAGTAAATAAAGTGGATCTATTTTTTTATATCCTCTCCAATTTTTTAATTAGAAGACAAGTCCTCTTTTATTTTCCTTTATCCTACTTGCTATATCCCCTTCTCCCCATTGTACTACAGACAGCTAATTGAACAGAATACAACTATTGCCAACGTTTTGCTCCTCATGTGCTTGCTTTCTTCTTTTTCCTATTTGGCAGCTGATTTCGTGGGTAGTCCCAGTTTCCTATTTTTAATTGCATAGGCTACTCAGAGTGGTACTCTTGGGCACAGTATCGGTAAGTTTTTGATGCTGACCCTAAAAAATATCCAGCACATACTGCTGTTGGCATGTTAACCCCTGTTACAGCCAGTTGCTTCCTAAGATGTTCAGCAACTGCAAGACTATTCATGATCCATGGAGTCTCTTGGTGGTGCTCCACATTCCCTCTGAGGTCTCAGCTGCTGTTTCTGAAGACAGAAATGCAGAACTTCAGCTTCCAGTCTTTCTACTCCTTAGCCCCTTTGCCAATACTTGCACACAAGACTGAAGGCGTCATCTGAGCATGCATCATTCTGGAATAAAGGTCTATTTAGTTTGTACCTGAAGCAAGTTTACCGATCACATGCTCATCATGGCTTACTCTGTATCACTACCTACTACAGAGGAGGAGCAGATAATGTGGAACAGGAGCTGTATTCAGTTGGCAGCACTCCCAAGAAATGCCTACAATCTTCTGGGCTTCAGCATAATTGTAGGACACAAGCTATTTTTGCATTTTACTAAAATGATTCTGCCCTTTGGTCCAAGTTAATAACCCAAAATAATCCTTCTGCAGGTAGAAAGCTACATCCAGTCATTCCAGCTGTCACTGTTATTAGTGCATAACCTTGAAGTTGCACCTTGAGTTTCTTGCTCATACTGATAAGAGGTGGGAAATGACTTCTTGACAATAAATTTCTAATAGAGCAGCCAGATCAGCAGCAAGTGGGATGTTGTAGATACCCATTACAGTTACAAATCAAATGTTTAATATTTTTACTTAAGGCCTAAAATTTAAATTATCAATATTTCTTAGTGAAAGATTTCATATTAGATCTCAGGAAACAATTGAAATTTTGATTATGTGCCTAAACTTCTTTCCTATTTGCTGTTTTCACCTAACAGAAGTAATTCCTGCATGGCACCTGCTGACTGTATTTGCCCGGGTTTCCCTGACTTAGACACTTGTCCAATAGTTTGGAAATTTGCACAACCTTTAAGAAGCTTTTGATTTGTCATGTCCGCAAGGGCTTTATGATGTTGCCTTCCATTGGAACTACAACGGCTCATGTGATAACTTGGAACTAGATGATCATGAGGTCCTTTCCAACCCTAACTATTCTATGATTCTATGACTTTGAGGCATGCAGTGAAGATTTAGACCAAATTGTGTCCTCTAGCCAAATATGAAATTTTAGCATCTTTATCACACTACAGAGATTGCATGACAAGCAGCCATTTCATTACAAAAGCAACTTTTCCTCATTTGGGTATTTCATGGTGACATGCTGCTTCAAGCTCTGTCTACTCATTTAGAACATTCTTCATAGACTTTGATTGCCAGTTGAGCCTTTAATCAATACTGCTTCTATCACAACCTGCCTCCTACTTTTTGTCAGAAAAAAAAAAAAAAAACCATTTTTTTTGAGTTTGATCCAATGCATACTGCATTTTGTCACTTTACTTGCATTCCATTTGTGTCTGTTATGTGGAATTTGATTCCTTTGAATTCTTCTCTATTTCGGCTGTTGATTGTGGTGACTAACTTTTAAGCTTCTGTAATTAAACACCAGGTCTAACAACAATACAACATAAAACCTATTGTTGTGCTACAAGAAAGGAGCAAATCCAGTCAGCCATCTTGGGAGTAGTACTAGTTTTACTGAAGTTTTTGTTCACCTAAATGTAATAATTTCTGAATTAATTGATTGCCCCTTTTAGCATGGTGAATATCAGAAGGGATTGTATAGATCTGAGAAGTCTGTCATACCATAAAAATATTTTCTTTCTTACAAATGAAGATAATGTTAAGCTTTAAGAAACTAGGATTACAAGACCTTTAGGAGAAGATCTGCTGTGATGCTACTTTCACTAGCAAGTGTCATTCCATGATTATCTAGAGCCCAGACCAACTTTTGTGCTAAAATCACAGTATGAGGTACTTTAGTTACCTTATTCATTAATTCTTTTTTATTTGTAATTCACTGGCTTAAGTTTCATCATATTTTATAAAAAAAAACGTATTTCCAATCATTTCACTCTGTACTATCTACTGCAAGGATTATTAGTACTCATAAGCTCTGAAATTCTATGCTTCACTGTGGATTTTGTTCTTCACTGTTGTATCTTGTGGTGTATTTGATAAATGTAACTGCTATGTGATGCAACCATTCTGTTTTAAATCTGTTATATATAGCATAAGATGGAAATACTTATACTGAATTTTCAAAACATCTGTTGGGCTTTTTTAGGGTCTTTCTCTAAATATGGTATCAAGCCCAGAAATGAAGGTTTCAAAATAGTTTCCTATATCTGTTAATGAAGATATGTATACAAGGAGTCTTTCAGAAATGTTTTCCTTATTTATTTTTACTGAAGTATAATCAAGCCTTTGATCCCTTTATACCATTTTTCTATACCACCTTGTCATGGTTTAAGCCTCTCAGCCATACAGTTTTGCTCACTCACTCTCCTCTCTTTCTCCCCCCTGGTTCCCAGAGGGATGGGAAGGAGAACAGAAAGAATGCAACTCCCACAGGTTGAGATACGAGAACAGTTTAGTAACTACAGTTTAACACAAAACCAGTGCTGCTACCACCAATAATAATAATGACAAGGCAAATACAAGTTAAAAATACAATTGCTTACCACCTATACCCGGCCTGACCAAGCAGCGCACCCCCACCCTTCCGTATCTCTAATCTCTGTTTCTACATCTTGGGCATGACGTGCTGTGATATGGAATACTTCTTTGGTCAGTTTGGGTCAGGTGTCGTGTCTCTGCTTCGTCCCGGCTTCCCCTCCTCCCTGGCAGAGCCCAAGACTCAGAAAGTCCTTGATCAGACCAAAAAATTCTAAGCAGTAACTATAGACATTAGTGTTATCAGTGCTG
>JASSUY010032489.1:18413-48258 GCA_032466535.1 Forpus xanthops | reverse complement strand
TCAACCAACACCCCCAAGTCCTTCTCTGCAGGGCTGCTCTGAATCTCCTCTCTGCCCAACCTGTAGCTGTGCCT
This sequence comes from Forpus xanthops, assembly GCA_032466535.1. NCBI lineage: Eukaryota > Metazoa > Chordata > Aves > Psittaciformes > Psittacidae > Forpus > Forpus xanthops. The sequence continues at coordinate 48,184 of JASSUY010032489.1, read as the reverse complement.
GGGGTTGCTTTGACCCAGGTGTAGGACCTTGCACTTGGCAGACCAAGATTATTCCTTGTTATTCCTTGTCCTTTACTGCTTGTGATTATGTATGAAATCCTTTTAAATAGCATTCAGATCATCACTTGTAAGACTGACTCAAGATTATGAGAAACCGTGGTTGCTAGCATATGCTCTACTAGTGACAGAAACCAGAAATAATCAAACTGAAGATTTTTTATCTGTGGTGCCCTGTGCTAAGAAGACTTTCAATGCAATCTCTGAAGTTTCTTCAAACTTATTTTAAAAAATCACAAGTTAAACAAAAAAAAACACTTTAGTTAAAAAAAAAAAAGTCATCAGCACCATAAACTTAAGCACTCAAAATTTACAAAATTAAAAGCTAACTTCTACAGTTGCATAACTGCAGTTGAGTTTGACATCCCAGTCAGTGCAGCTTAAGTTAAACCAAAACCAAATCTGGAGATTCTTTCTGTCACATTGATAGAGTTGAAAAAATGATGCCAAGCACCATGGCAAAGTAAAGACTGTATGGTTCCAGCATCCAGTATCTCTGATAACATTGCACAAAGGGAAGTCCAGCTCCAAACAGGCATATGGGAAATGGGCACTATTAAAGCTAAAGCATCACCCTTTCTAGGGCACAAGGGGTTGTTGAATCGTCTTGTTGAATCGCTGAATGGTGGTCTCTCAAATCTATAAGTCTTGTCATGCTGCATATGAGAATGTATGCAAGTACAAGTTTTCACCAGGAAACAATAAGGACTAGAAAACAGGTATTACTATTACATTATGTGTACATGCACAGTTGCCAAGCTGGTGGTAATGGCTGCAATTGAGAGGTTATAAGAGTACTGTCACTGTCGTGACATGAATCTGGCTGTTTGAGTGACTGCTGATAGCATAGTAATGTCAGCACAGAGGTCATCATGGGTTATCACAGACTCTGAATTGCAAGAGAACCCCAGCCACGCACATCAATATGTGAGCTAAAGTTCACAGATCCATTATGATGGAAACTTCAGTGTGCTTGCTGCTTGAGGCAGAATCAGATCTTGTCACTGGCAGAATAATACTTCACTTCTTTAACTTCCCTCTGATTTTATATCCTTTTGAAATGTCCGGTAGCTCAGTCAGGTCTTTCAGCTGCAGATGAAATTTCAACCTTTGTTCCAACTCCTAAGTTAATCTTTGGGTAAATAATGAAGCTCTGAGTCTTCCTTAAACCACATTTGCTTTTTGAGATTGCCTCCATGTGCCTTTTGAGACATTTAAAGCTATTGTTCTCTTTCAGCTTTATGAAGGCAGCAAGGGTAGTAAAAAAGATTGGAGGAGTGCTTGTGCCCTGCCTTTGTTCTTTGATTTTGTTCCTGTGAAGCTTAACTTATTTAATACTCAAGTCAAGAACTGGCCAAGGTTAGAATGCCTCATCTCAGAGAATTGGTCAGGATATGATTCCAGAGGGCTAGAGAACAAGATAAGGAATTGTAATATAAATCATGAGCATTTTCAAATCTCACTGCAAAATTTGGATGCTTTCCGCTGCTTTCTCCTCCTTTGGAGAGAGGAGAACTGGAATAGCATGAACACTGGCAATATCAAAAAGTGTACTATGAGGCTGTCAGGTTAACTCCAGCTGCTGCCTCTTCAGAAGTGAATAACACCAACAGTGTTGGGAGCCAGGTCACTTACTGCGATCTATGTGGATGTCTGTGTACACACTAGCCTTCTGAGAGACCCAGAAGAAGCCTGTGAGGAGATACTGATATTTTTTCAGCAATGATAAGTCTAGTTCCAATCTCCCCTGAAAGATGGGTAATGGAACAATCCTGCAAGGAAGAGTATGTGTAACTAAAGTTGTGACAGGTTTCTTATCTACCCAGCAATATGAGTTATTCTTTACATCAGACTTTTCTGCTCACTTCTGCTGAGTGTGGCTTAGCATTGTTTCTTTCCCTAGCTCATCTTTTCAGAGTGCAGCATAGGAGAGAGGAGCATGAAAGAGCAGGCTAAGCAGAGACTTCTGATTATGCTAATTCTTTTGATCCTAGAGTTGCATTTGCATAACACAGAAGGGAACTCCTTCTGTGGGGGAGAGAGATAGCTGCCTGAGTCTGAATTTGGGGGAACAAATAATGGGATGCTTACAGGTACCTTCTACATGCTATATCACTATATTCTTTCTTACACCACAAAGAAAGTAGTGCATTGCAGAGGGCAAGATTTGTTCTTGCACACCTGAAGAGAGGAAGTTTGGGACATTTGTCAGTATCCAGTCCTTCAAGCCACCATGTCCTGGTGGCTTGCACAACAGACTGGGATAGTGTCATGTCTGAATTGCTGTTTGAAGCTTCAGCTTCAGGTTGCTCTGCCTGACTTCTCCAGTTTTTTGTCAGCAGCAACCAGCAGTGGAGTAGTAACCTACCAGAGGCCATATGTGAAAGAACACAAAAGCAGTGAGGAAGGCACTTGCAGCCCTAGTAGTACTTCTTTTCTGTCTTGGCTTTTAATCTTCAGTTAGTAAAGAAAGTGGGTCTTCAGTGGAACCCCACCTGAACTCAAACAAGTGTTGCCATATATGAAGTAGTTTTTTGAAAGATTTAAATAAGCTGTTAGAAGAGGCTTATCTCCAGTTCCCACAGATGTTTCCTCTATTTTTGAATACGGATAATAGCTCTCTTTCTTTCTTTCCTTCTTCCTTTCTTTCCCTCAAACTTGATCATCATTTGGTCTGATGTGATCTGAGTTTCTACTGGGATTATGGTAGTATTAATACTGGCTCTGATGAAGCAGAAATTCATTTTAGCTCTTTCTAAGCAATTTTTTGATTGCAATTCTGCACAGAAAATAAAATGAGACAAATTTGCAGCATAGTGTGGTTTCTGTGCTCGCCTGGATTTATGTTGAATGCAGCCATATGGTTCTGTGGAAGTTAGTCATAAGCCCATGCTAAGGGCAAACACCACCAGCTACAAGGTTTCATCTCAGAAGAATGTTAACAGAAGATGAAGACAAGCATAAAGTGTTCATAGAGAAACAAAAATCCAATTCCTTCAGGAGCCTACTGGGAAAGCTGATCTCATGCATCAGTGAACCAGAGTTTATATGAGACCTAGTCAGTAATTTCTGTTATCTTTTACATCTTCCCTGTAATGCCAGCCGGCAGAGATTAATCTTCTCTTTCCATCTGCTTCCTCAGCTCACTGCAAGGAATCAGATTTATTGATGTTATCTATCCATTAGTGAACCAGGCGGAGCTCTCTAATGTCAAGTGGCAGTGAGGGTCATGGTCTCACTCAGAGAACCCAGTTCAATTCAGCATGAATAGGGTTTGTCAGCAGAAAGGGAGCACACAAGTCAGTAGATGTAGTGCACTGATTGATTATGATCTCAGACCATTGTTTTTTCCACAGTTAATGGTTTTCTACTGATTCTGACAGTTAGTGTGTCTGGTATGGGGTTTGTAAACAAACAGAAAGCATGATAGCCTATTCCCAGGTAGGAAAAGTTCAGCTGGTTTGCATTAAGGAAAGTAAGAGAGACATAAAATAACTTGAATGAGAGAAGTTGGAGCAAACTAAAATAGCTGCACCTGGATATATTAATCTTCTCTCAAAGGTACTTTCTTAAGATGAATTAATTTCTTTGTGTGGAAATAGCCAATCAAATGCTAGGTTTTCGCACAGAGATAGTCACACATTAACTCTACGTGTGTCAATAATGATGTGTTTGGGGTAGAGAATGAGAGCTCCCAAACCTATTCTGTCTGACTGTCCTATGTCCCTTTGAACCATCAGAAAAATAAGAAGATAAAGCTGCAGCTACCCTTCTGTCTGTCTTGCTTACATAGGCCTTGTGGTGCTGCTGAAATGTTGCAGAAAGCGCAACAACTCATTTGAAAAGCAGAATTGCTGATTGCTGCTGTCTCCAGATAGGTACATTATGAACTGGGACCTTTTTTGGACAACTTCTCATATCTTAGTTTTAGTCAGGTGAGCAGATATCTCAGCTGTATTCATTACAAAACAGAACAATTACAGTCTTTATTCTCAGAAATTCAATAATACCATTATATTAAGCATCAAAACCAAATCATTAGGAGTACTATAAAATTCTGAGCAGAGAATTCATGCCTCTTCTCATGGTCCTGAGAGGTAAATATGTTGCCAAAAAATAAATGCGCTAAAACTTACATTTCACTCAACTTGCATTTGTTCAAAGTGGATTTGATTGGATTTTTTTTCCGCTTAGGAAAATCTGATTGATGTGTTCCTAATTTGAGATGTCTGAGGTGTAGATATTACTGCTTAATGCCTTCAAGTGAGTCCAGGATAACAGATTGAGGACCTTAACAGAATGGACAAGACCATTTACCTGGCCTGATTTACAAATACCTTAATTCAGATGACAGTATCCGCAAATTCAACACTCCTTAGTAATAAATAATTTTTAATGGAGTTAAACACTGGCACATTTGAGTTGGGTTGGGAAGGAGGATTAACTTATGATCTACAATATAAAAATTGGCGTGCCCATTTTATGAAGCATTTAACCTGTGAATACTGAAGACAGAATGGTTGCCACGGCTGGAAGAGTTGAGTGAAATACAGTGATCTTTTGAGCTAACACTGGGTTCCTATGTTGGTAGTTGCTAGTATGTCCAGGGTTTTTTTCACATTGCAGGGAGAACAGATGAGTCAAATATAACAGTTTAGTGGACTTGTTAATCACTTGAAAGAAATTCTTATGGAGCCATGAATATACCTAAATATATGTGGGTCTTTTGGAAACTACGGGTAGAAGAAGCAAATGCAGAAAATATTAGGGATAGTTTTTCTTTCCTCTTCCACCTTTCCTCAAGTTGCTTTCTGTTCTTCCATTTTCCAAATGTCATTTTTGTTACATTCTGCACTGAAACAACAGGGATCTGAAAATAGCTTTCCTCAACTGCGTGGTTGCCTTTGCTTGATCGATACAAAGAGCGCAATTTTGCTTTTTTGCTTTAGGCAATTACTTTTTAATGCTTTTTGTATGTTTTACCCTAAAAATACAATTAATCAAGCAGTTATGTTAGGAAAAAAAGTTGTCTTTATATACTGCAGTGCAAACAGTACATACTCATTATACAAGAACAAGGGAACAATCAGTTGTATTTAAATTGAAATTGATAGAAGAAAATGAATTTTGGACATGATGCCTGCAGAACAAAACATCACAAGCATGGGTGCAAGCATGAGTTTTGGATTATAAAGAGTGAACTGTTAGTTCCTCCTCCCTTTGTACTAGTCACTTTTAGATGAGATGTTGTTCCTGGTGATCTGCCTTACTGTGGTAATTCCTGATTCTGCTTATTTGGTTACAGTTTCACAGATTTTACACATGTAACTGTTGTCTATCAAATAAGATTATCATCCTCAGCGATTTCTGGAATGAACTAACTTCCTCGTGTCCTGCATATGCTTACAGAAATACTACCTCTTGCACTGTTCTTAGAAAAAGACCCCCTTCAAAAGTATGGGTCAGAGATAATTTTGACATTGAATTCCTTTCATAGTGCAGTCTTCTGAATGTGATAGCTGTTCTTGCTCACTAGTCTTCCAGTAGTGGTCTGTAATTATCTTGAAAAGCCTTGTATCATTAATACCATCATGGAACTGACCAAACAGACAGCATGCAAGGCAGTGTAGGAGACAGTACTGTAAGAAAATCTATACTGCAGTGGCACTAGGACATTTGCTACTGACTGTGATGAATGTCTCTATTCAGAAACATAACCAAGCTAAGAGATTTTTTTCTGCTCCAAATTCTTTAGATGCTGGTAGTATGCAACAATACACAAGATTCAAAGATTTAGGAGGAAAGGATTTAGATTTCTTAAGCCCATATATTCTAAATAAAATTTTATTCTGGATCAGTTTTATTGTAGCTCTTGTGTTGAGTGCTTCATTGTTATATATGCATGTGGCCTAGCAATTATTCTGCAGCAGCAGTCATCATCTACATAATAAGGTTGTGCAAAATAACAGTAGCTGTCTTTAAATTTCACTGGCAAGGTGGTAAAATGAGATGTATATTCTGATGTACCTGCAGCAGTTCAGTAGAATTTGGGTGGGCCTAATTGACAATTCTGTATTTAGTACAAATTTTATAAAAGTCCTGTGTGACTTTTAGTTTCCAAATTCTTGGCAAAATATTTCATCTAACCATGGGTTGGGCTGTATGAAATCCTTCAAAACAGAACAAAAATGCTGCCAAGAAAGGTGCTGGAGATGATAAGGTAGTAGGCTTTTTCACACATCTCCCAAGTACACGCAAAGTATTCTGTATGTGATGCCCAAACCCAGAGAAATCACAGCTACAGATCATGCTGAGCCTTTTGCAAGGTGAAGCAATTTTAGCATAAACTAAAAATAAATAAATAAGTAGAATCATATATATAATGTAAAAATTATATTGGGAATGTTAAAATTATGCAATAATTCTATACAAATTGAGACCAATCTGTTTAAAAGTAATGCAGAATAGTTTATTTGTATAATATCTATGCATCTGTCAGTCTGCAATATAGGGCTTTCTGGACATGTTTATGCAGTACTGCATTCATTGACACATAGTATTCATTTCCTTCTAAACCGAGGTCAAAAGTTTTTGTCACACATCCTTTCGTAAAGAACACTACTCTAAATCACATTCTGTTGCTGGACACCTGGCTTTCTTATATCAGTAGTATTTGGGCTTATGGTTCGAGCATTCCTGTCCTTGAATGTTCTGATTATCTATCTCAGTTTCTCTGAAGACAGTTTTCAGTCAATTTAATCTTTCTGTCTAACTCATGGGCTTCTTTATCACTTTTTTCCCCCCTCCGGCTTTCCCTTTTACTGAATTTGGTAGTGGGTGCTAGAGTTTTATTTTCCATGGAGGATACGTTAGCACAGAGAAAATCTTATTTGATATGAATCCTCCCCCTCAATTTGAGGAGGAAGAAAGCTGTCTGCATGTCAGCAGGTGCACACCAGCACATGCTGCTCAGGGAGTACAGAGTTAAATTAAAAGCATGATTATTTTACTTCTATTCATGCTAGTTTTCTGAGCTGACATCTTTGATGGTTTTGATGATGTATTTCTGTCTTTTCTGTTAAGGGTGGAAGCTTAAATAAAATGTTTACCCTTTGGGAAACAAGGGGACTTTCCAGCTGTTTTTGCATCCAAAAATTAGTTTATAATACAGCTTTGTATTTTGCTACCAGTCTGTATTTAGATTTGCTACATACTGAATTTTTCCCTCCCTGAAATGTTAAGATGAGCTGCACTTTTTAATAGCAGCATATATTGAATAAGCAGACAGAAATATATATTGCATAAATGTAAAGGTAAAATATTATTCACTTTAAAAAGTGAATCAAATTATTTAATAAAAAAAAACAGAGCTAGTCTTTTAAAACATTAGCATGATTCACTGGATTTTTGTACTCTAGAGCTTAATAAAATATTTAAAGTGCTGCTTACGTGAAGGTCTAGCAAATGCTTGTTAGATGATCAATTCTGAATAGAAGATATACTGCTGCAGATGTTACGAGCTCCCTACGAGATGAAATGTAGTGTAATTGCCAGTAAGTCAGTGCTTGATCAAGTAGTGCAAACAGTTTAGGCTTTAGAAATTAGATATTCAAGTTCGATGGTTTGAAAAGACAAGGTAGATGGATATATAGATAATTAAAATCATTTGTGGATGGATTATATTTCAAGAGCATAAGAATTTCAGCATTATCTGGAAGCAGCCTGGATTTGTTGTCAGATACCATAACCTTCTGAGCGTCTCATAGGAACACAGTTTGGCATGGCTCAGTGAGGCAGACAAGATGTGCAAGTCTGATAACATTACACTTTAAATACTTCTCACTCAGAGTTAATGTAGTAGGAGAGTCTCTGACAACTTTGTTAGTAACTCCACTCGTTAGGAATAGAAAGATCCAAACAAATTTTCTTAACCCAGAAGAAGATGCCAACCTGAGGTTTCCATCATTATTTTTCCCTAGGCATTTTCCAGCCAGCTGGTGTGACCACTCTGGCATTGTATTCATAAGATTTCAAGCAAAGGAAGAATATCTTAAAGAAGGTTTTGCTGTGTGCTGCCTAGGACTACACACTGCTGAATTCCTAATGCTGAATTCCCACAGCATTCTCCTGGAGAGACTGGCTGTTCATGGCTTGGATGAGTCTACTCTTTGCTGGATAAAAAATTGGATGGCCCAAACATGCCCAAAGAGTGGTGGTGAATGGAGTTGGCATCCAGTTGGAATCCAGTTGGCAGCTGGTCACCAGTAGTGTTCCCCAGGGCTCAGTACTGGGGCCAGTTTTGTTCAATATCTTTATCAGTGATCTGGACAAGGGGATCAAGTGCACCCTCAATGAGTTTGCAGGCAACACCAAGCTGGGCAGGAATGTTGATCTGCTTGAGGGTAGCAAGGCTCTACAGAGGGATCTGGACAGGCTGGATCAATGGGCTGTGGCCAATGGTAAGAGATTCAACAAGACAGAGGCCCATATCATGTACTTGGGCCACAACAACCCCATGCAATACTACAGGCTTGGGGAGAGTGGCTGGAAAGCTGCTTGGAGCAAAAGGACCTAGGAATGCTGAGTGATGGCCACTGAACATGAGCCAGCTTGTGTCCAGGCAGCCAAGACGACCAACAGCATCCTGGCCTGTGTCAGAAACAGCATGATGAGCAGGACTAAGGAGGTGATTGTTCCCCTCTACTCAGTGCTGGTGAGGCTGCACCTCAGGTCCTGTGTTCAGTTCTGAGACCCTCTCAACAAGAAAGATGCTGAGTTGCTGGAGCATGTCTGAAGAAGGTCAGCAAAGCTGATGAAGGGTCTAGAGCACAAGTCCTAAGAGGCTGAGAAAACTGCAATTGTTTAGCCTGGAGGAAAGGACACTCTTGAGAATTTTTCAGGCTGCATGTGAGTTAAAAATTCTTTGCAGTGAGAGTGGTAAAACACTGGAACAGGTTGCCCAGAGAGTTGGTGGATGCACCATCCCTAGAGATGTTCAAGGCCAGGCTGGATGTGGTTCTGGGCAGCCTGATCTAGATAAAGATGCCCCTGCTTATTGCACGGAGAGTGGATTAGATGACATTTGAAGGTCCCTTCCAACCCAAACCATTCCATGATTTTATGACCTTCTCGCTCTCTATAACTATGCGAAAGGAGGTTGGGTGTCAGTCTCTTCTTCCAGGTAACAGCAATAGGACAAGAGGAGTTGGCCTCCATTCGCATCAGGGATGGTTTACATTGGATATTAGGAAAAAAAAAATTTCAGCAAAAAGGTCATCAAGCATTGGATCAGGCTGCCCAGGGAAGTGGCGAAGTTACCATCCCCTGAAGGTGTTTAAAAGATGTGTAGATATAGTATTTAGGGACATGGTTTAGTGATGGACTTGGCAGTTCTAGGTTAATGGTTAGACTCAATGATCTTAAAAGTCTTTTATAGCTAAATGATTCTATGATTCACATCTAAAAGTTACAATTTCTTCTCATTGCCTTGATGCCTGAGATAAACTGTCAGAGCTATGACAGCTCACAACACCATATATATGCGGCCATCTCCTGAGTTTATCTATGGGATTATCTTCTCAAAGGCTTTGAGGATACAGATTACAGTCTTTAGTAGGCTGTGATGTACCAAAGCAAACATCTCAGCTCTCACTTTCTTGGAGGGAGAAAAAAGGAAAAGATCAGAGGCCAACTGTTTTGTTGCATCATTTTGTTAAAGCTTAAAGTATATGGAGTTCTGTTCAAGTGCTTGTATAATGCCAGTTTCCATTTTAGTCTGTTGACCCTACCTGCAAGAGCAGAAGGATGTGGAAATTGCAGGTTGGTCAGTCAGCTTCTTATTTTTAACACGGAAGCAATGTTTAGGAAGGGTGTTATTATATCTACAGTGTGGCTTTCCTTCAGGCCCCCGAAACATTACACATTGCACACAGAGAGACAAATGGCTACCTTTCTGTGTGGCATTTTCATGAGTTCTGTGTAGACACCCTTTGTGAAGTATGCTTGGACATAGCGTCCACCATATGTAGGCAAAAATGAGAAAGAAGTAACAGTCAAGTGGATAAGGCACTTTATCCGGATTTAATGAATCTACATGCTTCTTTGAGTGTGTAAAATCAACGGTAGTGATGTAAGGTGTAAAGCATTTTTTACATTAGGCTAGTTACTATTATTTTGGTGTTTGCTACATAGAAAATGTCACAGCTTTTACTGAAGTACCTTCTTAAAGAGGATTTAAACCACCAGGGCTTTGTCTTTTGAAATCACTGATAATCCTCTGAGCTCAGAAGCCAAGAAAAATTGTGATGTGCCATTGTGTATCGATAGATCTAGTGCCTATCCTTGTGTTGTTATTCCCAGCAAGTTTAATGTTGTTCCAAATGAAGTAACCTATGTAGCATATTTCATGGGATCATGTATATAATGCAGAAATTTTCAAGGAGCGGCTTATGCCAAGATGTTATAGTTCATCTGTTAACTTCCATAGCAAAATCACCTGGAGACAACAAATCTTGTTTATCAACTGTTGGTATTTTTCTCAGGCTGCATTGGGATAAATTAATTTCTAGTGTCTCTCTAGTGCATTTCTGACAAAGCTGCTATACCTGTATAGGTTGTTTCATTACTATGCAGGGATCCAGGCAAGGTTCTTGTTGGAAGTCCCCAAATGGTGTAACTAGAGGGCTTTCCACTCCAAAGCTAGCTCATTTGGTGCTAGATACTCTGACCCATACCGTATAGATGGCATGCAGTAAGCAAACACGGTGTAGCCATGCCCTTGAGCTTCAGGAGGATCTAGGTATCAGCAATTCATGAGTGTCTCTTACCTATTAAAAAATGCAAACACCTGTCTAGTTCTGTTTAGCTGTTTGTGAGCTTGGTAAGTTCAAGATTCTCCACAATGTTCTTTCTTACCATTTTTAGCTATAATGTATTCCTTCTGCAAAGCCTAATGAGCTAAGGTCAAACCTTACACTGCAGAGTTGCCAACGTTACAAATTGGTGGAAAAAAACCAGGTGCAAAGATCTTTCTTTGGCTGAAGTTTTGTTGTTCGTATAGAGTTGTATACGTGCATCGGGAGGAAAACTCCAAGTAGCACATGCCATGCTTAGAGGCTCTTCCAAAATAATTATGCTTGCATGAACTAAAATTAAAGGATTCTACTGTAGATAGACCCAGGGATTAATACTTCTTTTAGAAATTCTCATTGAAAGAAATTAAGTTTACTGTTAACTCAGAGTGTGTCTTCAGCTTTGCTTTCATTTCTGTTGCTGGTTGAGGTTTTTTTTGAGCACTTACTAAATCTAATTCTGCAGAGTGCTTGCTTGGGCTGTAACAAGGCTGCTGTACCCATAATCAGATCTTGTTACAGTAAGATTATGTGCAACAAGATATGAATTAGTGAACTGAGTATTTAGGATCAAAAAAAAAAATAATCTTTAACTGACTAACTTTGGCAAAGTTTCCAAAAGTTTGTATCTGAGAGATTTGTTTTCTTTGTACTTAACCCAGGAAAGCTGTGATAAGTAGTGTGGGCTATAGTCAGATTGCTCATTATTGACTTCTTAATGGAGTTCCCTGTAGTCTGTAGTGGAAGCCAACAAAAATAAACAGCAAAAGAAAGCCTGTCCCTACTTGTTGGATAAACTCTGAGAGACCTCCTCCTTTCCATACTGTATTTGGGTAGTTCTGTTTCATGTCTGTATACCAGTGTATTAGTGATGTCCGGGGGGGGAGGGTGTAGGTGTCAGTCTTTTCCTAAAGGGAAAGAGGTTTTTTCCATTTGGGAGTGTTGTGACAAGTATTGTTTCTATGACCCTTTGTAGATTGATGTTTTCAGCTATTTGAAAAAGAGGCAACGTAAAACAGAAGTATGGCTGCTCCAGCTTTAATTACTTTTATGCTTTACCATACACTCTTTCTTCCACAGGCATTTCCTATTCAAAACAGGAACAGGGACCACACCGCTGTTCAGTACTGCAACACCAGGGTACACAATGGCATCCGGCTCTGTTTATTCCCCTCCTACTCGGCCACTACCTAGGAACACTCTATCCAGAAGTGCTTTTAAATTCAAGAAGTCTTCAAAGTACTGTAGCTGGAAATGCACTGCACTCTGTGCCGTAGGGGTCTCAGTGCTGCTGGCAATACTGCTGTCCTACTTTATAGGTGAGTCCCATTTTTTTATAATTGTCACCACGAACAGAGGTGTCTGATGGATTGCATATGAACTGTGACATACTAACCTTTAACTATCAACATTTTTGGTAACAGTTAAAAACACAACAATAATGTAATGAAAAGTCCCAGTTGTTAAGAGGAAAAATAAAATTTGAATGTTTTTGTCCTGGGTTCAGCAGTAGCAGTCATTTTTCTCCTTCTTAGTACCTGGTGCAGTGCTGTGTTTTTGACTTTCAGTCTGGGAACCTGCTGAGCCCAGGACAGTCTTGCAAGCGTTCTGCAGCATGATAGTGGGTGAATTAACTTCAAAAAAGTATTTGAACTGCAATTAAGCTCTGTGGTGTCTAATTCCTATGAAAGTATTTCTGAAATATAGGCTATAAAAATTCTATAATGTGGCTATAACTTGCAGCATATCCGTGGAACTCTTCTTCTCGCATTTTGCGTGAAATATAGCTAATACTACATTTAGGAATGCTAACTATCACTTATTTAATCATTACAGACACATATGTTTGTGTATAGAGCTAGAGCAAAAACCTAATACAGACTTTTGATTGTAAGATAAGAAAATAATTGTCCAAAAGGACAACATACAGAGAAGGTGGAGTTTTCTTCTTCTCTTGAGGGTTGTTTATTTTTAATTATTCTCTCTTTTCTGTATTTGTTTGTCATATTCCATTTCCCAATTTTTATTTTAGAGGATTTCTTTTATTCCTTCATCTCTTTAATTATTTAGTTTCTTAAACATTTGCTATAAATATTATATAATTTGGGTTTTAGGCAATGAATGGGGACAGTGCTTGGCTGTAAGAAAAATGTCATTGACTAATATGGCAATAGAATAGGGTCTCTTTGTGCTTGTAACTTCTGTGGTTTTGCCTAGTTTACAGATTTTTTCACCTCTTACTCCGTAAGTTGTCTTCAAATACTTTTCTTTTGACTGATTTGGTAATTAGAAGCTTAAGTCACCACATTTATGGAAAAATAAGCATAAGGGTCTGGCTTTTGGCATTAGTTGCACTCAGGTTCATGGTCTTAAGAAGTCACAGAAAGAAAAGGGGAGAATCAATCTTTCTTTCCCTCCCTCTTTAGAATCAGTGTAAGTTAACAATAAAGCCTAGAAGGCCTTATGATCCTTAAATCTTCATTGTCTTTTTTGAAACAGGTTTGCTACAGCATAAGCTGTATAAATCCTTTGAAGTAGTTCTTACTGGGCTGAAGCTCCTGTGAAAAATTCAAGAAACTGGGTTGCTGAGTAGCTGGAGAAATTCCTTGCCGCCCCAGCAAAGCAGAGCTTCCTGAGCAGCCTTCCCACTTTAGCTGCCAGCTCCAAAGAACAAAAGACATGCATGCATCTAGAGCTTGTCACTGCTGCCGAGCCTCTTTCAATCACTGCATTTGTAGGGGTATTGTGTGAATGTACACACAAGTATAAAGGTGTGGTTTAGAGTTAAGCTTCAACACTACTTTTTTTTTAAAGTGGGATTGAACTAATCCTATTTATAAAACACATTAATTGTGCTTAGTTTCCATCATATTGCCTCATAAATCATCAGAAGCAAATATCTGCTACTAAATAAATACATAAATACAAAAGAAGGAATTCAGTATGAAATGTAACTGTCAAGAACTGTGAAAAACAGCCATACAGATTAGTAAAATATTGAAGACCTGATTCTGAGCTGAGCTGTAAACTTTGCTGGCCCCAAAAGAGATAGATTACTTATGAATCCGAGGGGCACAGGAAGATAGCTGTGCCAGATTATTTGTCCCATAGGCACATTAAGAAATATAAGTGTCTCTATTCCTGTATTTGGAAAAAATAGCCGAGCTTTCCATTGAGTGAGAGCTTTCAGCTCCACACATCATTTATTCACATACCCTGTAAAAGAAAGCCCAAATATAGCTGTACAACATTTTGTTTCATGGGTGCATGCCAGCTCACATCCTTGCTGAAATAAACAATGCACAAGGGCCTTCCTCTGCCCATAGTCAATAGGGAGCTCTTTGCCTGCTGGTGATATTACACATATTTCAGCTAACTCAGCAATCTAAATGTAAGATCCAGTACTCAGAGAGGCTCTCTAGAGAACTTCAGATCCATAGAACTATGAATGGATTGCACTCATTCATATATGTGCAATCTGTAGATGTAATATCAGAAGTACTCTCAATTTAATAGGGCATCCAAATATAAATTGGTGAATATCATTAATGTGAGATGGAAACAGTCCTTCCTTGTGTTTAAACATTTCATAACATAGGTGTGAAAGGGAAATGGCTGGGTAGGAAATTGGTCATTACATAAAAAGATGGGGAGGACTGCAGTATTGTATGACCTCTAGCATCCTGTGACATGCCTCTAACACAGTGGTCTGGCTTGTCTGCTGAGGTTTACAGCAGCTGAGGTGGTGTGTCACATTTGTAAAGCAAGTTTGAGATGCATTTTGAACTTCACAGGGAGACATTGCCACAAGCGTGAAAATGCTACAGCAGTGGCTGCAAAATATGCCAGTACACATTGATGAAGAACGTAGTGTGACTGATATCAGCTCTGTGACTGTGGCCACTGCGTACTGAAGCACTAATAGGAACACTTATCCGGTGAATGGTGGTGTAACCAGGCCCTTCTCAGAAAGGCAGAGAGATGAACATGTCATGCCTAGGCTTATTTTAGTTGCAGTGGGTATTGAGTAGAAAAAGTGACTTCAAATCCCACTGCCTTTGCTCAGGCAACATAAGGTAGAAGAGACAGTTTGCTAGACTTCATGTCTGCCTTTGCAGAGCTGCTCAGTCAATTACTGCTCCATCAATTAGCTCACCCTGAAGAAGAAGCTACATCAAGAATCTGGTCTGTCTTACATTTCTTCCGTCATTCTGAGAGGAAAAACACCTACACCTACAAAGAGGAAGTGAGAGCAAAGGGTGTCAGCATGGGTAGAGACCATAGCAGACACTGCATTGTAAAGCCACTTAATGTAGTCTTGGCGGTCACAGGGGATTGAAAATGTTATGTCAGTCTAAAGGAAAAAAAGTCTCACTTCATGCATATTCTTGCTTTTCTACCCCTAGTTATATCTCTCAACCACTTTGCAATGTACAAAATTGTGTAAGTTCACCATTCCTGCTAGTGAGACCTGCTAATTTTTAGAGAAAATAGAAATAAGTTGTGAAAAAATGATGTTTAGAAGCTTCATCTACTATTAAATGCTTGAGAAATAAAGAGTTAAGCATCAGAAACATACAAGTGCTGAACCAAAAGATAGCGCAGCAACATATAGAAGAGTGAAATTAAACGTTAGCTCTAGTTTAAAGGATTCAAAGAAAAGTTCTCTGAAATAATGGGTTAAAAACATGGGGAATAAAGAATATAAAGTCCCTCATTTTGGGATCAAGATTACACAGGAATTTCTGCAAGCTGCTCATTTGCTTAACTGCTATCCATGATCAGATTTGCAACTGAGGAAGAAAATTACCAGATTTTTTCCAACATGAACTTTTTAGATTCTTTTTCCCTGTTTGGAAGACTAGGAAGAGCAATATTAAGTTCAAACCATGAAAGAGTAAGAAATATGAACTTGCTTTAATTTTACCTCCTTTTATATCTACATAAAACTTTTGCCCAGACTTGGTACGCAGAGTCTGTGTGAAAGGCAGAAATAGAGTCCAGCTTTACACTGTGCAAGACAAAACAAAATTTCATCCTTCAGCTCCCCATGGCTTTCTGCCTCATTCAGCATCCGTCATTTGCAGTGAGTGAATGAAGGGAAAGTTTTGTAGAGCAACTTCTAGGTCAAACATGGGCATCAAATCACAGTTTTATATGTAAACACTTTAGTTCTTCCTTTTTGGATCTTCTCTGTTGACTCTTGTTTTTATTAAGGGGAGGAGTTTGTTGTTCCTGGGTGTAGATTTTTTTTCTAACAGAAAAAATAACCTTGCAATTATAGAGAACTACATCAGTCAGGAATTGTTTCTATGTTGCATAGCGCGGACTCTGATGAGCGATATTAACATGCTGGTACTGTAGTAACTAGTTCTTCTTTAGTGTGGATTCGACAAGAAGAAATTAATGAGAATTTGGGGACATCAAACAATGCTAGATATGGCACTGTCTTGACATTGTCTAAGTCAATACACAGACTAGTGCCATTTTCACTGTGCATAGAACCAAAAACATGATTCATTTTCCTCAGTCAGTGTTGGAATTACAAAATATAAGATTTAGTCAAATAAGGTTGAGGAGTTGTACACTGCAAGATTGGATGCATCGGTCATGAACGTTGTCTTATGTGTGCTAAATAGGTTTCTATGAACATAAAACATTCTTTGAATACACAGTGTGACCTGACCTACTTAGGCCTCTCCTGTCCTTACTTCTTCACAACAATTTCTCATAGTTCCAAGTCTGTTGAGCATTTTACCCTCTGTGTACCTTTGGATTGATCATTTTGTTAGCCTTAGTTCTGTCGCAAATGGGCAGAACAAGAATGTACACAAGCCAGCTATTCTTTGTGATAAAGCAAATGTTTACATATTAGTGATAGCAGAGGGACATCTCTTCTGTAGGGAAAAAAGGGGAAAAGGAATTTTATTTCATTAAAAAGACCACGGGACTGTTTTTATTACTACTGCTTCCTGTGAACAGTGAAGCCAATCCATTTTGAACAGAGAAGAAAGCTAACATGTAGACTTAACAACTGAAATATCTTCTGGGAAAACATGTACTTTGGTTAATATTCCATTCTGTGAGAAAGAGTAGCAAAACTGCTGTTCTGCTATGACACAGAGATGCCCATACAGTCATAATGCAAATTGCAAATGAAATGCGAACGGAAAAGAGATACCAGACTTGAAAGCCATGTTTGATAATTACAGATAATTTTCCACATTTGTATAAAAATAGATACACTGTGATTATTACGTTGTGCATTCATGCTTTTGGTCCATCTGAAAATGTTACTGTTTTCTCATCTTCTCAAGATACTTAAGATGAAAATTTATATTCTGATAGATTTCTAATAATGGACAACTATCTCCAGAGTTATCTCAAAAACTAACTGAGCATAGTAATACAGCAACTTAAGAGGTTTTAAGGTAGAAAGAGAAGAAGAAGATAGGAAAAAACAAGCAAGTTTCATTATTAGAGGAGGCTGACACAGAGGGATGCAGAGTGTGAAAATTACAGCTGAGGGTCAGTTAACTATCCTACATGTGAATTTTAAGTAATCCTTAAAGATTAGGAAATTTTCTGTTTCTGCAAACCCAGCTTAACTTTCGATGTCTCTGGTGCTGTTTACAAGTTTGTTTTCTGTGGTTCTCCTATGTTACTCAGGATTTAGCATGACAATGCTGGTAATCACATCTATTTCCAGGTTGTAGAGGACCAGATTCCTTTCCTGTTGGGCTCAGTGGCAGAGGAGATAGTCATTCTCCCCCAAACTAATGGACTTAAAACTGTGACAATTATAGAATGGAGGTTTTTGTGACTAAAGCAATGACTAAATATACTTGTAATCAAAAGGAATCTATTTTACTTTATCAATGAAGAGCAATATAATACTTCTTTTTGATTGCAATGCCAAGTTAACAGTATTCTGCTGTTTGTAATGCTCAATTACTGCCAGGAATGAGGAAAACAGCTTAATTAATAATGCCACTTAAATGGAATTTTTATTGTAATACCCAGCATAGGTATTGTAATTAACAGGCATGAGGGAGAATATAGTTTAGTTGTCATTAATCACCTTTACTTTCGTTATGTGTTTATTGTAACTTTTTCTCTTTGACCTGCCTGTAATTTTGAGTATTGTAATGCTTTTGTCACTGGGAGTTTTATCAAGAACTTTTGGTTTTCTGCAGTCTCTCCCCATTTCTGCCAGCTTCCCGAGGTTGTGCTGGGACCTTAGCTATGACTGGAGCTTCACTGAGGTGTGGGGCTTGACAGTATGTTCTGTGTCTGCAGATACATGGCAGATATTTGCAGTTTGCCAGGTTTATGCTCTCACACAATTTCTTTTTCCATCAAATTAAAGGCATTGAGGTAGCTAATACATTTTACGAGGGCATGTAGTGACAAGGGGTGATGGTTTTAAACTGAAATTGGATAAATTTAGATTAGGCCTTAAGAAGAAATGATTTACTATGAAGGTGGTGAGGTGCTGCAACAGGTTGCTCAGAGAAGCTGTGGCTGCCCCATCCCTGGAAGTGTTCAAGGACAGGTTGGATGGGGCTTTGAGCAATCTAGTCTAGTGGAAGGTGAATGACCTTTACTAAGGTCACTTCCAACCCAAACCAGTCTGTGATTCTATGATTCTGTGAGTTATATATCTGACTTAAAAAAAAAAATCAATCCATGCGACTTTTAAGGAAGGCTCCAGGTGTTGCTAGGACATTTGGAGGCAGCAGCTGTGTTTCCTATCATCCTTTCTTTTCCCAGATTGAAGGTTTCTCGTATCAGATGCCTCCAATGGCAATGCTGTGTGCAGGGCTCTGCCTCCCCATTGTGTGTCTGCCAAAATCTGCTTGTCTGTTGTTTTAGGCATCAGTTCCACATGTTGCTCTTCTCAAACAGAAGATCATGTATATAGTCTCTTCAGTTGGGCTTTTAGTGTGTAGTCACATACCTGGTAAATGCCGTACAGCATACTTCTTTCACTTCTTTAGCAGGCAGAAACCACTTCCTGAAATTTTTAAAGGATGTTAGCATCCAATGTACCAAAAGCCTGATAATTGATACTTGTAGGCCATGACTTACTAACATCAGTCAAGGCAACTCCTTTCAGCCATTTCTGAAATGGCAGTATTCAGATGCACATTTGACTATCAGCTTTTATGTTTTCACATGAAGCCTAATGTTACAGCTAGAACTTCAATGACTGTGCATTGCAGAGATTTTTCAGCTGTCTAACGTGAGATAAATTTATTTTCCATGGTATCCCATACCCATGACTTTTAGATACCTGCATGAATTTCACATAGTATTTTCAGCATTGCTGGTGAGCTCATTGTGCTTTCTCAGTGTGGAAATATTTTGTAAACAACAATGGTATTTCTCATGTTTACTACAATCAAAACTGTGAGGTAGAGAGAATAGTCAGAAAATGAAGTTGTTATGCTTCACCATCTTATTGGGCTTAAAATGTTTTTAACATCTTTAATTTAAATAGTATAAAATCTGCACATGTTGAGCATCTATGTCTTGAAGCATGAACTTTAAATATACTTGTCTCTTGCAGAAACATCAGTATGGATAATGCCTTCAATTAATGTTTTTTAAGCAAAGATCTTGTTACTGTGTTTCAGACTAAGTGCAAAACATAACACTATTTCAGGAGTGCACACTCTTAACATTTGATTGGCATAGTGGATGCCACATGCTATTGTTCTTAGTGGCACTGAGTAAAACATTCATTGAGAAAGATAATCATTACACAGAAGGATGTAGGAACATATAACTGGCAGTCAGGAGGTTAAAAGAGACTTGACAAGATTTCAAGGGATTAAAAAAGTTAATCTGTCAAGGAGCATGCCCACTTCTGTTCCAAAAAAAGGCTTGTATTTTAATTAAGATTTGTCACAAAGTTTTTGGCAATAGTCCTGTCACCCTGCCCTTTTGCCTAATGGAGCAAATTAAGTCTCAGTAATGCTGGCAGTGTAACAGGTGTAATAAACTGCAAGTTGACATGATGTCATTGTCCATAGGCCACACACTGTGTGATTCTGCCATCATACTCTGATACAGTATCTTTACAAGAAAGAAGCTGAGGCTCTAGATCATGTCTGAAGAAGGGCAGTGAAGCTCGGGAAGAGTCTAGAGGAAAAGTCCTATGAGGAATGGGGTTGTTTAGCCTGGAGAAAAGGAGACTCAGGGGAGACCTCATTGCTCTTCACAACTACCTGACAGAATGTTGTAGTGAGGTGGGTGTTGGTCATTTCTCCCAAGTAACAAGCGGTAATGCAAGAACAAGCAGCATCAAGTAGCAGCAGGTGAGTTTTAGATTGGATATTAGGAAAAATTTCTTTACAAAAAGGCTGTCAAGCATTGGAGCAGGCTGCCCAAGGAAATGGTTGTCACCATCCCTGAGGCCATTTAAAAGACATGTAGACAAGGTGCCTAGGGACATGGTTTAGTGGTGGACTTCACAGTGTAGGTTAATGGTTGGACTCAATGATCTTAAAAGATTTTTCAGCCTAAATGATTCTACGATTCTTGCAAGCACATTCTGTAGAGTTGTTGGCCTTTCTGCACTCCTCCTATGATCATCTGTCAGGCTCCTAAATAGTAGCAATTTGTAGTCTAATGAGAAGTGAATTTAAATTATACCAGCTACCTTTTTTTTTTCTTTTTTTTTTTTTTTATAAATAGCAAGCTTACACTAATTTAAAGATGTAGTTCCCATTTTATCAGTGCATGTAAACATGTAGTATATTTTAGTAGTATGTATGCATATGTAATACTTTATATGCATGCTTATGTTTAAGAGATTTTGCAAAGCAGAGGTGGAATTACTTGAGTGATTATCTAAGTTGTTGTGGACATACTCTGCTGGTAGTTTCCATTAATTTACAACTCCTGTCTGTGAAGAAACAAGCCAGCCCCTAGAGATGTGCTGTCTTTCTGCTATGATCATAATCATGGAATCATAGAATAGTTAGGGTTGGAAAGGACCTTAAGATCATCTAGTTCCAACCCCCGTGCCAGGGGCAGGGACACGTCCCATTAAACCATGCCACCCAAGGCTATGTCCAACCTGATCTTGAACACAGCCAGCGATGGAGCATTCACAACTTCCCTGGGCAACCCATTCCACTGCCTCACTACCCTTACAGTAAAGAATTTCTTCCTCAGATCCAATCTAAACTTCCCGTTTATGTTTGAACCCATTACCCCTTGTCCTTTCACTAATTTTGTGTACAAGTTGCATCTTTTAAAATTGCATATTTTCTGTAAATTGCAATAATCTCTTATATGAAGACAACTGTTTGGTCTCTTTTAGAATGCTTTAAGAAATTCATGCTGTTAAAAATGTCAGATTTAGATGAGATTTTAGTAAGCTTCTCCATACACAAGCACTTTAGAATAAAAAGGTCAAGTACATGTGTTCAAACTTGCTTTGAGCAATATTATTTGATGTTACATTTATGACTGGGATCGCAGAAGCCCATCAGTTTTATATAGGTGTAATTACCCCACTGCAGTGATTAATTATAGATGAAAGTAGATGTCCCCTGAAGTAGACAGGAATCTTTTAAATATGAGACCCTTCATTTTCACATTGATGCCATTTCAGACAACTTCATTCACAAAACCATAAAAAAAAAAAATACTGTCTCTTAGGAATCATCACACGTAACAGCATTTGTAGTTTTATAATCCAGGATAAACAAATGTGCTACAACTGTGGACATTCGCATTTGCAAACTTAGTTTTCCTCAAAAAAAAAACCATTCAAACAAAAACAAAGCGGTTTTGCCAACATTTGAGGAATTAAAATTGCACAAAAGCATCTTTTAATAACTCCATGCAAGGAGTAATATAGGAAGGGGTTAGGAATCGTAAATTAGTAATAGCCGTTTGGAAAATGAGCTAGCTTCAGAAACCTCTAAGTAAAGAAACAGGTGTGTTTCCTGTGATTTTAATTGAAAAATACTTCTAAGTTGCCATTACTATGGTACAGGAAGAGTAGTATATTTATTTCATAGAATCACAGAATGGTTTGGTTTGGATGGGACCTTAAATATTATCTATTTTCAACCCCCCTGCCGTGTGCAGGGACACCTTCCACTAGAGCAGGTTGCCCCAGCAACTTCTTTTCTCTCTCCTGTTCGTAATCTCAAGTATAGGTAATGATACTGAAATATCCACGTTTGAACAGGAGAGTTACTATGCTTCTTGTTGTTTCAATTCAGCTGGAGCAAAAAGTAGGGAATAATTTTAAAATGCATCCTTATTACTAATCCAGTCTTTTCACACAGCAAAAGGAGTAGTTGAATTTCTCCATCAATTTTATAAGTGACTGTTGCTTTAAATGAAGACTGCCTATTCTTAACATCATGTGTAAGATTTTGTAGCTCAAGGTCCTGGCTAATTTTATTTTAAGGGGAAAAAAAAATCAATGTGAAACTTTAATCCTAACATGTTTCCCAAGGTTTACATAATTATTAAGAAATACAAAGTGCCTTACAAACTGGCTTGCAAGCAGCAAATCACTGGCCTTGCAAACAGTTAACAGTAAGGTTGTCTTTATGTCACAAGTTTCTTCCATAAATCATATATGATAAATTATTTATTCATAATATTTTTCATGAATCTACAGTATATCTTTCCTCACAGGAATAGTTTCTTAAAATCCACATCTCACTCTAGTAAAGCTGCTGGAGGAACATCGTGTGTTAGTTCAATGCACATAAAATGCATTAATGACTATAAAATAAGGGATGCTCTATCTAGTACCCAGTTCCTTCTGTGTGTCTCTGGCCCAGGCACACAGCTGCTTAGGCACACACAATTACTGGTGATGTAGTGAGGAGCTATGTGCCTGTGAAGAACTGAGCTAAAATAGTGGATGGTGAAGAGGTTTCAGTAAGTGGATCACTAAGCTAACTTAAACATTGGGGGTTTGAACCAGTGACTTACATGGGATTGTTTGCTCATGCAGATAGCAGGTGGCTTGCAAGTTTCTATTGGAGGTGTTGAGGCAAGGTAGAGTTGTGTTAAAAGGCCTCTTTGATAGTGGGCTCAGCGTATCCGTACTGGTTTTAAATGTGGATTTAAGTGGAAATTCTTGAATACACAAATTGAGTTGTGTGTAGTGGTTGTTTTATGCATCTACAGGTAGGTGAGTGGTAATTATCTTGGATAGATCTAAATCACCATGAAGAGGTTTTGTAGAAAGGTTTTAAGTTATTTTGGTTTGGCCTCAATCATGTATCTTTGATCTACAAGTGGACCGCTGTAATCATGATATCATGAAGCCTAACAAACAGCAAAGAATTAGAAAACCTATATATTGACTTGCACATTCAATCAACTTGTATATGATCTCAGCAGGAAATTCAAAACAAAAGCTAATTTATGGAAAAATATGTAGTTCTAATCACAGTTTAGCTCTGTGGGGTTCCAAATAACACACTGCAATCTCTACATGCAGTTGCTTTCATCTTACATTCCAGATTTGGTGACATTCCAAAAGTTCTTATCAAACCTTATTATCATCTTTTATTAAGGCTTATTACGTTTCTCTTTATTGCATGTTTGCTGTAATACTCTGTCATTCTTAATATGGAATTAAAAAGCTTTGATCTTTTCTAGCTGGTCATGAGTTGGAAATATGCAACACCAGTAATTCACTACATACTATAAAATCCCAGCTTGGTGTGTCCTTTGAACATCACCTTAATTGACCCCTGTTTCTTTTTCCTTTGGTCCTTAAGTCTTTTCATCAGACATCACTTCTTTATGCCATCAACATGCAAATAAGTTAAGCATGTTCATATAGTGCCACTTCATTATTATTAAATCCCTCCAGAGATTTGTGGGGTTTTGTTGTATTTGGATTTGTTGGATTGTTTTGTAATAAATAAGGCTTTTGAACTATAAAAATGATTGGACCTATTCATTGATGCTTTTGCCTAAGAAAGATGATTCCAATGAATTTTGAGACTTTACATGGATATTTCTTTACTTAACACTTCTTTTTTACGGGGGCTGCAATCTAAAGGATATCGCCCTGAGCAAGACTTCTGTTGGAGTTGTGGAACAAAAATAGAACAGATAAACACAAATGTGAGCCTCAGCTGTTTTCCAGAAAGCAACTTTAAGGGAGGGAAAGGGAAGGAGTTAAAGGAAGAAAGTAAAGAAATGCCTGAAGGAGTACAGCGAAGTAATTATCCTGCAGTCTCAACCTTGTCGTGAAAAGTGTGAATCAGGATGTATTTTTTTCTCCACCACAATACTTGACAAGATCATTGATTATGACATTATTAGATAGAACCCCAAAATTTATGGAATGTTTTTCATGCCTTTGCATGAACTAAGAGACAAAACAACCCTCGTCTCGGAGGAGTCAGCAATCTAATATGCGTTTCCCCATTATTTCTGTACCTGCAATGATTTTTCACCATCTTGTTAACTGTGAACAAGATTGTCTGGGGAAAACAAAACAAAACAAAACGAAGAAAAAAAGCACAACCAAACAGCAAAACAAAAAGTTCAGGAGAAAGCTCACTATAATACTAAAAGGCTGTTTATATATAACACTTAAGGCTGTTGCACAACGGAGAACTTTGGATGATCATCAGAATAAATATCTTATTTAAATAAGAGGCTGTTGAATCTTGGTTTCTGTTTTAAGAAATCTGTATTCTCCCTTAAGCTTTGAATGAGCCTCACATAATGCTGTTGACAGAATTAGACCATTGTTATATAAAAGTCCTAGGCTTGACAACTTAAAATGAAACATCTAGCCATACAAGTTTTCAGAGGTATAAATGTTCCATTTTGGGGTGAATGTAGTAGAAATACTTATTCTAAGACTACCATGCATCTTAACAATTCATATGCAACAATACTTTAAAATGGCGTATAATAATCTTTGATTAGAGGCAAAGAAAGTAAGTTTATCCATAGAAGGTAACTGGTACATCTTTGTTGCTGCACTTTTTTCTATGCAATTTTTTGTGATGTGTTTTGCAAATTCTATGTTAAGAAAATATTCCAGGAGAAAATTAGGAGTAGAGTATAAGGGTTGGATTTTATTTTTTCACGTGAAACAGTAAAATCAATGGACAGTTCAGGATAAAAGGAAAGAAACTACACTTTTTCAGTTCCTATCTTGATCTTGATAGATACTGCTAAGTTTTTCATATAATGCTATACTGATATGTTTTACATTCAAAATATAGGTTCAGAAACTTTTATATGATGCTTCTGGTGGCTTTTAGGGTGCTCAAAAGCATGCACTTTTAAGTTATTTTGAATGTAGAGATAACAGGCTTTTTGTTGACTTGAGAAAAACAGTAATAAATAAAGAATTTGTATAACTTTTAATTCACTTTATTTGAAATTTTAATTAACTGGTTTTAATTCACTATTTGATCTGCAGCAACATCCAAATCATCCTATTATCTTAGAAAAAAGCAAATGAATGCAAATCACTGACAGTTGATTTGCACATCTTCTGGTCCACTTCAGGTCCTTCAAAATAAAATAGGTTTAGATTCTAATTATAGCTGCAAGAAAAATATATGGGAGATAATTTCAAAAACCACTTCAGTGTTCAAATATTTCATTTGAAAATGTATTGCCAACAGGGAGATGAACTAGAAGATAATCCTTCAACAAGAAAGAGCAATAATTGCAATTTGCTTAGTTTAAATTATAATCTTTTTGCATTGCTTTAAATATAAATGATATTCACTTTTTCTTATGTGCAAGTGTGCATATATATTATTCTATTAATTCTAGGGAAGCAATTTTGTAAATCATGGTTTGAAACCACCAGGACCCAGAAATACGTAGCAGTCCTGGAAAATCAGTTCCATATCTTAGCAAGAAGCTCCTCTTAAAGCACAGCTTCATGAATAATAAGACTTGATTACCATACCTTGTAAAACACATGGGAGAAAGGGAAGAGGGTCATAAACATTATTCAGTTCCTCTTGACAAATTTCCCTACAGTGTAGAGTTCTTTGTGTTTATAGAACATACACCATACGCCTTTTCCAGAGGTCTTGGGGGGATGCTTGCTACTTAGACATAGATGCTGGTTTTTAATTTCTGCTATCTAGTGTTAATTTTCATCTGTTGTTATAAGCTGGAGGAACATTGGAAGTCCATTTCCCAATTCAGGCAGCTCTGTTTCTGTTTATTTCTACTTAAAGGAATCTGCCTGTCTGTAAATTATTTTTCCCCTGAAGTGCATTCTGTCGTCTTTAGAACTTTCACTGCAAAACCAAGTTTACCAAATTCAAAATGGAAGGTGATGAATTACCGGCACTTCTGACCAGTACTTCAGAGGCTTGAGATTCAGACTTCAGTTACCTCTCAAGTTAGTAGGGCTGCTTCTCTGAATAAAGCCTGTGCTTATATGCGTATGGTTTTGCTTGTTTATCTTATCACCTGCGTCTTTAATACTTTCACTTGCGTAGCTCGAATTTTGTTCGCTATGTCCTTTGTTCTTCATATTTTCATGAGCCTATTTGTCAGTTACGGTAATTTAAAAAAAATATGTTTGATCCCAGTGAATTATGATAGAGAAGCCCTTGAATTTTGACCAGCACAGGAAATAAGTTTCTCTGTTTTTTACTGCATATTGCTGTTCTTCCTACAAAGAAAAAAAGTATTCAGTCCTTCTGATAGCAATCATAAACAATAGAATTGTATGTATATTCACATCCGTGTCCAAATGTAGTTTTCTTTCAGATCTACATCCTAGATGCTGGAGGATGCTAGCATCAAATTTCTTTATCAGCTAACTACCTGTCCCTGTGCTCTTACCATTCAAGTGTTTGAGGAGACAAAAAAAAAAAGTCCAGACAAGACCAGTTTTTGCTAAATGGAGAAACAGCTACCTAAATTGCTTTTCTGTTTCAGTTCTTTTTTTGTGCTTCTCATAACTTTGGCAGAAGAGAGCTTTGAGCTAGTGAGCGAGGCAGCAACGAGAAAACACTCCTCACTGGAGTGCAGCAGGTAGTTGTCAGCTCTCATAGTTCTAGTTCTGCCACATAGTTACATAAATTACCTTGTCTTACCACCTACTAATAAAGGGACTGGTTTCTTTTTAGATGGATGAAGAAAGTCCTGAGGAGGGTTTTGAAGTGATAATACAGTATGTTTGCCCACAAACAAGTTCCTTGTAAAGAGAATGCATAAAGCACAGTAATACTAGCCTGAGAAAGGAGCATGGAAGACAAATGGGTTGGTAGCTTTAAAAGAATGAAAGGAGGCCTGATAGCAGCAACTTCTTGAGGCATATTACTGTAAAATGTTTTTCACAGTGTAATCTAGTCATAATACTTTTTAAAGTGTCTTTCTGTAAAATGTATTATTTGCTGTTTTTTAAGTATTGAGTAGAAATGAAGGCCTAGTACACTTGATTACAAACCAAGTAGCCCTCAATTGCCTAGTAAAAGGTAAGATCAACCAGGTTTGACAAAACAGCTTAAGGTAGTTCAGAAAACCTTCCGTGAACTATGTGGTGACAGATGCTAAGATTACCTGATAGCCTGTAACAAGTGATAGCATTTTTCTGTTAACATCAATGCTACTGTAGGTGTAAATGCACTCTAATCTGAGCTCTGAATCTTATCTTTTGAATCAGTCCATTTGTCATGTTCTGCTTTGCAGAAATATGGGAGGGAGGAGATGTTGGAGAAAGCTCAACTGTTGGTTTATTTACTGCTCATATGTTTGAGATTTGTTCTGGAGAATTCAGCCATATCAACCGGCACCACTTAGATGCTGATGCTGTGTTCATGCCAAGAGCAGCACAGATCTCAGAGGTCTTTTTCCTCTCTGATGTCTCTCCTTTCTACTCTGTTAGAGGGAACAGAGTCCTCACCATTTAAACTACCACCATGCTGTAAATGGCTGGCTGTAATGCTGATAATTTGACCAACAGCAGTACAAATACCACCTTAAACAACTCTTGTCAGTCCCAAGGTAAAATGCTATCATAACTCTAGCAAGTGAAGAACTATTAGTGGCTCGCCATTACTGTGCAGAGTAGAGCTGGGGACTGAAACAGCAGAATAAGCAGAGGATATAATCATCTGCTTCATAAAAAATCATCCTGTTCATAATGGGAAGAGTCACTCCAGTCCTGACAGGAGTAAAAGGAGGCTTTTGTTAGGGTTTAGTGGGCACATTTGGATTGTCACAACCTGTCTTCTCTCTCATTCCCTGAGGCTTCATCCATGCTTGCAGCTGTGGGTTATTTGGATTAAGTTGTTGTCCCCAACCACATTCATCCCAAGCTGCATGTCTTTTGGTTAGAAGCATCTGGCATTGTCAGACAAGTCCTTGCTGCCATCAGAGATATATATACCAGTATTGAAAGTTGTCCCAGTGTTAGTAGCCTCATAGATTTGGCAAACTTGGAACTAGTTACTCTAGGAAGGGTCTCTTGTGTTCATTGTCATTTTCTAACACCAAAATTAATGCCAAATGCAATGAGAATAAAGGAGACCTGACAGGCAATATTTAATCCAAAAAATCAAGAAACTGATTTACATTAGATTTGGGATTAAAATAACAACTGAGAATAGAGAGATATATTTTGCTTTATATGTTTTTGCTTTAATTTTGCTTCATATATCAAATTCTTTATAGAAACCTACCATTTCTCTGAACATAGTAGAAACTTTTACATCCTCATCCCCAAAGTGGAAGAAAGTCTTCATCCTTTTCTAGACCTGAGGATATCGAACACATATATACACCACTGTAGTCTAACTGCATCATTCCCCCTCTGGAAATGCAGACCTACTTCCTAAAGGAGCTGGCAGATGAAGTGGCTAAGCCACTATCCATCATATTTGAAAAATTGTGGCAGTTAGGTGAAGTTCCAGATGACTGGAAAAAGGGAAATATAAACCCCATTTTCAAGAAGGGGAAAATGGATGAGCCGGTGAACTACAGACAAGTCAGCCTCACCTCTGTGCCTGGCAATATCTTGGAGCAGATTCTCCTGGAAGGCATGCTAAGGCACATGAAAAACAGCAAGATGGCTGGTGACAGACAGCATGGCTTCACTAGGGAAATCTTGCCTGACCAATCAGGTGGCCTTCTATGATGGGGCTACAGAACTGATGGACAGGGGTAGAACAGTTGATGTCATCTGCCTGGACTTGTGCAAAGCTTTTGACACTGTCTCACATGACATCCTTGTCTCTAATAAGTTGGAGAGTCATCACTTTGATAGGTGGACCACTCAGTGGATAAAGAACTGGCTAGATGGCCGCATGCAAAGAGTTGTGGTCAATGGCTCAATGTCTATCTGAAGACCAGTAATGAGTGGTGTCTCTCAGGGATCGGTGTTGGGAACGACCTTGTTCAACATCTTTGTCAGTGACATGGACAGTGGGATTGAGTGCGCCCTCAGCAAGTTTGCCGACAACACCAAGCTGTGTGGCTCGGTTGATACGTTGGAGGGAAGGAATGCCATCCAGAGGGACCTTGACAAACTTGTGAGGTGGGCTGATGCCAACCTCATGATGTTTAACCATGCCAAGTGCAAGGTCCTACACCTGGGTCGGAGCAATGCCAGGCACAGCTACAGATTGGGCAGAAGAGATTCAGAGCAGCCCTGCAGAGAAGGACTTGGGGATGTTGGTTGATGAGAGAAGGAACATGAGCCGGCAGTGTGCTCTTGCAGCCCAGAAAGCCAACCATGTCCTGGGGTGCATCAAAAGGAGTGTGACCAGCAGATCGAGGGAGGTGATCCTGCCCCTCTACTCTGCCCTTGTGAGACCCCACTTGGAGTATTGTGTGCAGTTCTGGTGTCCTCAACATAAAAAGGACATGGAA
>JASSUY010032489.1:3944-15648 GCA_032466535.1 Forpus xanthops | reverse complement strand
GCTCACTACTTTACAAATGTCAGATAGTTGTCTGGATTGCTCACATGTCCACATTCTTCTAGGTACATTCCCACAGTGCTCCAGTCCCCTGATCATCCTCATGTCCCTCTTCTGGACTTGTTCTGACAGTTCCATGTCCATTTTATGTTGAGGATACCAGAATTGCACACAATACTCCAGGTGAGGTCTAAAACCACTATGAGAACTTCAGTATGGATTAAAGATTTGCATTGTAAAAAATTTCATCATATTTCCTCTACTAACAACTCAGCTTTCAAGTCAGTGTCGACCCGTTATTAACTGCGTGTCAGTAATTCACATGGAAACATGCTCAGAGTTTCCTGTGGGTTTCAAAACCACAAACACTAACTGATCACATTCCGCATAGCAACAGTGAAGCACACAGTGTGAAAATAAACCCTGAGACTAAAACTAGGATCTAAATTTGAAAATTTTGAAGCACTACAGCTTTATCTTTGCTCTCCAGAACAAACTTAGTGGCCAAAGAGATGTTACAGGCATCCAATCAACCTTAGCATTATGCGGTTCTTAAAAAAACTCAAACAACACTGTTTTCTTTTTGCAACTACGGCCTCCATATCTGTAAAAGGCTGTACTGGTCGGGCCCTGCTGAGCTTGTTGCTGGACAGCCTCAAACAATATAACCAAAGAGGTGTGAACTTCCCAACCCATTCCTCGGCTGCTCACTTTAGAGCCTGTTCATGTACATGCTAAAGTTATTAACAAGTAAACAAAACACAAATGGGTTTTTATTTTTTTTTTTTATGCATTTCTTTTTCCTTAAGGCAGCTGTGCTTGTTTTGGGCTTTTGGCAGTGCAGGCACACAAGGCAAACCAAAAGCTAGCATACGGAACAAACATAACCCAGATGTCTAGTGCAATTTAGAGGAATTACGAAAAGAAAAAAGAGGCAGCAAAGAAAAAAGTGCTCTCTAAACTGCTTCTTCCGAGCTTTTATTCAGATTTAATGGCTACATTAATTCTATTGGTGTGCAGTTTAGCCAGTCGGTAACACATGAATACCTTCCACAAATTATAGTATTTGCCATTTCCCACTCTCCCCTCTCCCCCGCAGAAACATTCCACAGATGTGATTGTGTTCCTTCTGCTCTTTTCCTTCTCTCAGCCCCCCTCTGTGTAATATTTTAGCAAATAATGAAATATACCACATGCCTCTGAACAACCAGGCACAATAATGCTGAAGGGAAGCTGCTGCTGCCACTTCTCTGCTTTCTCTTCCTTAACTGTGTCAGTTTCTTAATGCAATTTTCATTACTTTTTAATTATTTGCCAGACAAATATCGATATGCTAATGAATTTCAAATAAGTGTCAAACATATATTGCCTTTTTTTTAAAAAAAAAAAAAAACCTTTTTTTTTTTTTTTACCTGGGATAGGCATGATGTCTAAGATAGGGATAAAAAAAAAAGCAAAACTGAGTGTTAGTAAAAAGGGATATGGGTAGAGAAATTCTTACAAAAAAAGGAAAAAAAAGGAGAAAAAATAAAGGAATGATTGCAAAAATAATGTGAAAGAAAAGATAAAAACAGTAATGGAAGTCTAATCTGACATTTAAAACTAGGCTCCCGGCTGGTGCCCATGGCAACTCCATTGACAAGGTGGTAAAAACCATTCTCTCTTTTGATTGCTTTCAAGGATAATCCCTGCTTCTCTTTCCCGGGAACCATGACAGATTTCTCTTTCTAGGGACTTGTTCAGGGGCTTCTTTTGTAATGGCACTAATAGATAATGGAGTGATAATATCCTCTAGCATGACCAGCTGTGAAATGCGACTGTTTAGGAAGCATTTTCACACTCATATGCAAGTAAGGCATTTTGTGGGAAAGAATACAGATATCTTCAAATGTTTTATATAAGGTATTTCTGATGTTTTAAAAATTCTAAATGGAATCCAACATTAAGAAAAATTTAGCTTAAAGAAAACCAACTTAAATTGCTCCATTGAGCATCAGCATGAGGTATTCACGATTTTTAAATTTAGATAAGGTTTTCATCTGTTCTGTTGTTCAAGAAACTTGGTGAAAGCTAATAGCAAGAGAGAAGGGAGCTGAGCAAACATACACATATTTATGCAATGTTATGCTTCATACATGGGATAATCTTGAAATAAACAAAAGTCTTGCAGTGTGTTGGTTCTTTATTTGAGACACATAGGCACATATCTCTACTTTGATGCAGCAGTTGGGTCTGGATCTCGGAGCACCAGAATGGTAAGTGGTTTCCCTGAGGCCCGCCCAGCACATCAGGTGTACTGTCAGCTGCCCAGGAACAGCAAAACGGATTTCTTCTTCTCCTAAATAAGAAAAGATCCTCTTTTCAGCAAAAATCATGCAACTAAGAAGTCAGAGAAACAGCATTAACCATCTACCAGGGATATCCCTGGATCACAAACCAAAGAAAACCCGGTCTTCAGTTCCCCAGGCCTTGGTTCCAGCATGTAATTTGAAATTGCCTCAGGTACTAAATTTGTTCATTTAAAGAAGTGGCACTCGAAACACTCAATAAGTACTCCAATTGTATTGCATTCTTTGGGGTGGAAAAAAAAAAAAAAAAAGGAAAAAATCAAGACAGTGCATAAGATTCCTTCAGATATTCAGATCTTTGCTGCTGTTTGTGAGGGAAAGCCTAGCCCCCAGGCTCCTTCCTAAGCATCTTACACAGTATCCTTAATATACTGTGAATCAGGCTTTTTTGGAACAAGAATGGGATCAGCCGCAGAAACAAAGCATCTCTCATAGGGACCTGCTGCTGTTATTTCCTCACTGAAATGGGAACAACAAATTTAGCATTTCTAGTGATTCTTACCACACTAGGCAGAAAGAGAAAAGACTGCCAAAAACTATAGCCTTGTAGTAGTAAGTAAAAGTCAGTATGATAAAAGGCACTCAGAAATCCCAAGCAGCATGGATAAGATGTATATTTCCAGCCCAGAAGAGGAAAAATATAATGGAAATAAGTATAAAGATACACAATTTACATGATAGCCATAAGGTTTTATACTGTCTTTAGACTACAAGTTTTTAATATATTTAATGGCCATCTGGAAAGCAGGCATGACACAAATGTGGTGATACTATATAATGCAGAGAACAAACATATCTAGGAGGACAAAGAGGAGCCCAAGAAAGGTAAGACAAGAGAAGCATGACAATAGATGGAATTGCTTATTAGTAAAAGCAAAGTGATATATAAACATTTAAACTTCAAACTATTTGCCCTGCCTGTGCATTTGAATGAGTTAAGCACCCAGGAAAGCTAAGAACACCATTAGAGGCAGCTCCATGAAAACTTCCTGTCCCTGTGCCATAGCAGTTCTAAAAACATATTTCTTACAGTGGTGTTGGTAGAAGTATGTGGGTGTCTTAGGACTCTAAAGCCTTTCCTTTCAAAACCCTCCAAGAATGGTTAAGAAATGGAGTAGGAAAAATAGTTCTGTAGTTTTTTTTATACAAATCAGCAGTGCACTTCTTGGCATTTTGTTAATTTCTTGTCATTGGTAATAGACACACACATGAATCTGGGGGGATGGGACTGAAGGCTATAACAGGTTTGATTTAGATGATTAAAGGAATGCAGACATTTCCATATGAAGGAAGATTAACAAGTCATGGGGCTGGTTTCCATGTTCTGTTTGTACGACGCTCACTATAACGTTACACAAATGACAATAATAATGAGAAGTTACACAAATGACAATAATAATGAGCAGTAGGAAGAGATCAGTACTGTTCCAATTAAAGAGGATAAATGTTAGGGAAGTTGTGATACTAGGTTACAAAGTACTGCGTAGATAGGCTGTGCATTTTTATAGGCCTGCTTACAAAATCAGATCAAGGAGGATGTCTAAAAGCAAAAAATATGAAACTGATAAAATGCGCTGCATAATGAATGAACCCATTGAGACCATCACTGAAAGGAAGGTCTCAATGAGGTTTAAGAGATGTATGTTTTTACAGCTATGAAATTCTCTTTCTAAAAATCATAAAAAACTTTTTCTAAACACAATTTTAAAATATTACAGATAGGATGAAAGAGGAGCACCTCATTCTTCAAGTGCTGGTTCAAGAAGGCAGCCATGGATTAACCTAATTTTTACTTGTGGATGTTTCTATATAGATCACGATGACAACTCAACTCAAAATTAGTCAAAAACTTAAGCAGCCTGTACAAGCTGATGACTAACTGATGAGAGGGCAAAAAGCACTTCCAGTGTGGATAGTCCATTGCTCACACTGTCACTGCACTGTAACTCTAACTGAATGCAAGGTTTTCTTCCTTCACAAGCCACAGCAGCTCTAGTGACAGAATATTTGACAAGGCTGAGAGACTGGATTAAATTTTTTCCTGAATGGGTTTAAAACAGAATTTAATGAGTAGTAACAGGTTTGAGAAAATGTGATTGCTTTTAAGTCAGAAAAAGAAGAGATTAGACAAGTGTGGAATAAAGAGCCTGGAAAAAGCAGATGGTGTGGTGATTGTGATGGACCATCAGCTGGGATGGACTTACTACAGCTGGGAAGCAAACTATGTGTGTCTCAGCAGTCCTACATTTAAGCAAGGTGTATCCAACAGCTGTACAAAAAATATATGCTTGATTGTCCTTACAGGCTTTTTCCTGCAGCATAGCCATAACAAATGATTACACAGTCATAAATTAGTTGAGAAAATTGTGTAATATTTAATTTAGTGATTATTAGAGATAGCCGTTAAAAAGATTTTAAAAAAGAACGAAAAAAAAAAGAGTGCAAAAAATGTGCTCTTCAAAACCAACCAATAAAACAATCAATGAGCTCCATTTTCAAGACATTTTCTGCAACCACCAGGGCTTGAAACTTTTGTTCCTAAAGGAAGTTGAGATTCCTTATTCAGCTGCTTGAGCAGAAAACCTGACACTTGGAATACAACGTCAAATACTGCAGCAATCACAAATTAAAAAAACAAAACAAAACAAAACCACCAAAAAACCCACAAAATCAAAACAACAAGAAACCAACAGATGAGTTCTAATCACCAGGATTGGCATCATGGTACTACTTGAGTGGTAAGATATGCTTATATTACAGCCTGTTCTAATGGCAAGAGCGTTTGTCTGAGAACAATGAGACAAGGTCTATTTGTGGCTTTGGGGCAATTATAAAAACTACCTGCAGAGTTGCTTCTCACTTTCATTTAGTGAAACAGCATTGAGTTTACAAATCTATATAACTTTTAGTAGAGCTGGCCTGCCATTTCAAATGGGGTTGTATGTGTAACTTCACTACAAATAACAGTGAGCTAGATACTCCAATGTACTACTTTTAATTCCTTGTGAGAATAAGAAGTCACAGGTAATCTTAGCTGAGGTTCTAGCTACAGCAAAGAGGAGGTTCAGCAATCTCAACAATGGATGCTGGGTGTAGGCAACATAGAATCATAGAATAGTTAGGATTGGAAAGGACCTTAAGATCATCTAGTTCCAACCCCCCTCCCATGGGCAGGGACTTCTCACAGTAAACCATGTCACCCAGGGCTCTGTCCAGCCTGACCTTAAACACCACCAGCGATGGAGCATTCACAACTTCCTTGGGCAATCCATTCCAGTGTCTCACCACCCTTACAGTAAAGAATTTCTTCCTCATATCCAATCTAAACTTCCCCTGTTTAAGTCTGAACCCATTACATAGGTCAGTCCAAATGTAGTTCTTTCCCTACTCCTCCTCCGTTCATTGAATTGAATGCAAACAAACATACAGACACACATACATACAGACATCATGGTTTAAAGTGTCAAGTCCATCATTTCAGTCCAGGGAATACTATTTTTAACAGTCTACTCATAGAAAATACATACTTAAGCAGTTTCAGCTTCTGTCCTTCTCCTAGCTTCTCTTTAACATTTGGGAACCAAGAAAAACTCAAATAGATATATTGTCTAGAATGTATTTCCCAAACCACATTTTCAAAGATAAATTTAAAGACCTTTTAGTATTGACCAAGCTGTGTGGGAGGGCACAGCAGGACACTAACATGGCTCATCGGAAAGGGTAGGCGATGAATTTCCTATGGAAATGTGAAACATGACATGGATGGGAAGGAGGAAAGAAATTAAGCACAAATACCTCTTTTTATCCCCAGAGCTTCATATTACAGATACTATTTATACTGTTTGTTCCATAAGGAAATCTATGGAAAGTAAAATGAAGAGTTTCCAGCCTTTCAAAAGATAAACAGCTTGTTAAGTGAAGGGGAGGAAGTGTTAATGACTTGCATGCACATAGCTTTAGCATGATTCTTTAATGTATCATTAATTTCCATGACATGCTAACATTGTTCCTTTGGGTGCTGCTTCATAAAGACAGTATTTCAAAGACCATATTTCTGTTATAACCCTCATCCAACAGTAAACAAACCACCTGCCAGTCCTTGAGATGTATTAAGTGATGATTTGAATATCAGTGATTCGGATCTGTGTTTAGCAGTACCTGAGAATTATCTGAGAGCACTATTTTTCAGGCATTGATTGCATTTGGACTGTAAACTAATGCACTGTTTCTGCTGGACTAAGCTTTAAGTAGAATAGCAAACCTGCTTTAGGATATACCAATTACAGACTCACAAACACTGAACTTGATTGATATTTTAACACACATAAAATTTGCTTTTCCTAATAATTTCTTGGTAACCCACACAAAACCAGAGCTGGTGGCAGAGATGCAGAATGGAGATCAAATACACTGACACAGAAACAGCAGTGTATGCAGTAAGTAGGGGACTGGAGTTTGAAGGAGAAATGGGGAAAAGAAGACTCTTGCCTCCATTGTTCTACCTACAAACATGGATAATTTACACGCCCTTTTGATCAGTTATTCAAAAGTTTGCAATTAACAGATTATTTAAGTGTAGCAATTGCAGAATAAAGAGAACTCAGATGTGTCAAGAAACCAGCACATGCTTCTGCCTTTCTGCATTTATTCTCAACATTACATTTACAAAACACGAACAGGGCTTCACACTTGTAGAACTTCCATAAATGGAAAACTTTGAAGTATCAGGCACTGAAAGGAAGTGCTCAAGACTCCAATCTCATTCTACAGAAAAAAATAATCTTGCTTTCTGCAGTAAAGAGAAATCTAGACCTCTGGTCATGAAAAGTGTATGAAGCTACTCCTGTTTTGTCAAGAGGAGACTTCCAGGGACCAAAACTCATTGGCCACTAGGGAGGTCCCAGGGATGAAATTGCCATCACTGAGCCTGAGGCCCTGCAGATTAACTTCCTATAACTGCAGGCTCACTCACCCCTGAATAGTACAAAGCCAGCAAGAACATGTTTGCTCTGACCTTGCAGCTTCTTTTGCAGTATGTGGTATTTGCATGATCAAAGTGATGTTATGTCATTTCCAGACAGAACAGCTCAAGAAGAGACTGCAGGACTCCCATGGACCTCCCCCTTCCTTCACACAGGTGCCTTTTGGCCTTTGAAACTGCAGATGGAGTCTTTAGCTTTCAAAAGGCTGTCAGGCTGTCAGAAATCTTTGATGGAATTGTAGCAAAATTCTCCCAGCAATTTCTTCCTCATTGCCTCTGGCCCAAGGCCAGTCTGCATTTCTCTGTTCTCATTTGACTCTAGACAGTGAGCTAGACATTCACTTCACTTCTGTCACCATAGCATAGCTCCTTAAATCCAGCTCCCCATTTTGGGTTACACATCAGCTCCCTTCCAAATGCAGTACAGGGACAAAATCATATCTGCATGTGACAGAGAATGAAAAGGTTTCTCTGCTGTGGTATTTAAAATCCACTTCAAACTTAAAAAAATGTCTATCAGCAACAAAAATAAACCCTTACTTAATTGTAAGTGGGCCTTAGCTTTCCTAACCTGGTCCCTAGCTTCCCAGACAGCACCCCTATATTCTTCCC
The DNA here is from genome assembly GCA_032466535.1 of Forpus xanthops. Classification (NCBI taxonomy): domain Eukaryota; kingdom Metazoa; phylum Chordata; class Aves; order Psittaciformes; family Psittacidae; genus Forpus; species Forpus xanthops. Next base: position 7,710 of record JASSUY010032489.1, on the reverse strand, counting down.
AGGCGATGATCTGACTGTTCTTCTATGGATAAAATTGAAGAAGCCAGCAGGTGGAAGATAGTGATTGCAGAAAGTACCTGGACTCTGTTTGTGCTACAGAAGTACAACAGGATGAAAAGAGAATTCCCTGCAGTCTCAGTGCCCTCTAGCCAAGCTCCCTTCAGTATAGGGAATACGTCTTTAGTCATGAACTGATATGCTGCTCTTGCTAATATAATCAAATACTGTTATTTTGTACATGCCTAATATTTAGGGGGATGACTTTATTTGTTGAAATAGAAACAGCTGAGAAAACAAACTGTCTTTTTGCCTAAAATCCCACTGAAAACTAACAATGGAATATCTGCATATGGGTCAGTGTTACCATCTCTGCCCTTGTTCATAGTCAACAATCACCTCTGCCACAGTCAAAATACAGTTATGTATAGGAATGTAGAAAACTTGAGCTGGGGGCATTACTCAGCAAGTGAAATCAGAAGTGAGCAAAAACTACTATATGTTCCCCAGGAAATCTCATGAATAGGAAAAAATTAACTCCCCAGTTGAGCAAAACTTGAATGTTTTGAGGAAACTTGGAAATGACAAACCCTCCAGTGGCATGGAGATGCCTAGCACACTTCAGCACTTAATTCCGTGACAGTTTATAGAGCAAAGCTACTAAAATTGCCAACATTATTTCATGAAACATCCTGTACATCTTCCAGTCCAAGATGATACTGCTCATTTAGAGCAAGCAGGCAGGGCACCTACCAGGTTACCATACTGGAGCCTGTAGAAAGAAATATAGAACAAACGTCTGCTTTACTATTCTAGCAGGAATACCATTCACAGCGCCTGTGGAATCAGTATTTTAATAAGCAAATAAACCCCCAAATTAATAAGGGAATGTGGTAACAAGCTTTGCATTTGACATTTCTATACCATAAGTAAGTTAATATTAACTCAAAATGTCTTGGTCTGGCAACATGTTATCCTATCAGTGGATGATTTGATGTGTTCTTTCCTTCAACAGCTGAGCAGGCAGTATGCAGGGTCTACTGAGCTTCTGTCTGCTGCAACTCAGGATACTGAAACTGCTACCCACCATGCATATGGATTTTCTAATAAGATATTCATCACTGCTTCTCAGAAGCAGGTTCAATTGATCTCTGAGATTGGCACTTTAGTTCCTTGATGAAATTTGATAGCACTAAACAATTCTACAAATCTTAAGAATGAACGAGGGGGAGACTAAATGATGTTTCTGCCTTTGTCAGCCCATGAAAATGATAACATCCTCCCCAAAACTCTCCTAAGTCTAAGGTTACAGACATAACATTCAATCTTCATCTGCTTTTGCACTTCTGTGTTGCTGGTTTATACAGCAGTTCCATAAATACTCCCTGTACACTCAGAAGATTTGTTTCAAAACTGATTTATGAGCTCAGAGTTGTGTTCAGTGCTTATGGTATTCATAGACTTAAAAATGAAAAGCTGAGCTTGAGTGATGGATATAATCTGTTAACAGATCTTAAAGGCTATTTGTTTTCCATTTTAATTTCCCTGCACATCACAAATTGGTGCAAAACTGATTTCCTGACCCAAATATCACTACTTTCCCAACTTTATCATTTTTATCTCCAGATCGAAATGGCTACAATACAGACAGAATATTTATCTGTTTTTCTATCAAGTTGTTACTCCAGTCATTTACAATATAAATGCTAAAATGGCCACGTCAAAGGAAAGATGTCATTATTTTTGCTGTGGACAGAATTAGGCATAGCTGTGGTCAAAAATCTTTATTCCTTGGCTCTTTCATAAAATTAGCTTTCTTTGTCAACTGGTGTCCAATTATTCCTCAGACGTAATAAACTGCATCTTCCACAATGAAGACTGAACATCTTAACTTGAACAATGTTTCTCTTTTTGTCTTTCTTGGTAAGATGAAGGTACAAACATCCACACATACTTCTCTGTCCTGCACAGAAAGCCTCTTGCCTGTCTGCAAAAAAGGGCTCATTTTCATTGCTCTGGATATATAAAAGGGAGCAGAAAAGACCACTGCCAATTTCTGCCCCAGGAGGTATTATGTTTGATTTTAATTATATTTTTTAGCCCTTTTAGAACTACAGCATGTCTAATTATTAGTGCAAACTGAAAGTATCAGGAAGGGATGCCCCCTTGACATCATAAGCACTGTGATCCAGCCAAGTTAATCCTATCATTCCCCACCTCCACACATGCAACTTTTGGTATTAATTACTGCCAAAGGAAAGGACAGATTTTGTAAACCTCTTGTAGGCACTGAGGCAGCAAGTCGTGAGACTGGGAAAAGGTGCCTGAGGAGACACTTTATTGGAGGTCTCATCAGAGCATTCTCCCAGAAGAGAGAAGCATGCTATGACTGGAGAGATTACTGAGGTCCTGCAGAAACCTGGTGAAAGCCCTCTGGACTGCTTGAGTCCCCTGTTTCCACTATACAAGTAGAGAAAATGCCTGAAACATCGGACAGTTGAATGTACTGCAGAGAGGACATGTTCCTCTGGTAGGCTAATTCTGGATGCACAATGGATGAAAATAGGGAGAAACTGTTTTTATGGTTACCTATTTATCCACTGTTCAGCTCTCCACTGCTCTCCTCTCCTGGCTTAGTCCTTATAGAGGATCCCAATTTCCATAACACATACTGAGAGCAGTAACAAAACTTACCAACAGACTGGAAAGACTGTTGGAATAATAAAGCAAACATGAATTTTAAGAACCACTGTCAACAATGAGAAAGGTTTTTACCAATTTTTTATTGCAAAGAAAAGCTTTTATTAGCAATAATTAAAATTCACTTAATCTCAGAGCACTATGGATTTAATTACTATGTGAAACTCTCTTTGGTGTTACACAAGTAATCAGGATATGGAAAAAACAAGAGAGAAGGTTTTATGTCATGAGTCAAAATACAGAATTTCATCACAAAAGCACAGCTATTCCAGGAAATGACCTCTGGAGACAAAGTTAGGGGAAAAAAAGACTTTCTCACAATATTTAATATTAAGGATAACAACAAATGGTGCCAAGGAAATAGCTTCAAATATCATCACAAAAGTATGTGGAGAAATTAGATGAGAAAAGAATCAGGTCTGTGACCTATTTTGGAAGAGGTAATCAACTACTCTTTCTCCTCAAATTCTGGATGACTTATGTTGCTTTTCTGAGTAACTGATGATAGAACTAGCTGTACCAGAAATAAACGGTTTTGTTAAAGTGATACTGCTGACTAGATTTGGGAGATGTATTTTTGGAGAGTCTGGAAAAATACACCACTGAGTCTGAAAGTTTTACAAATGCTAAGCATAGGCAGTACACCTTCATTTGAAGACAAGTATGTGCTTAGGATATTTCTAAGTTGATTGGAATCCCATAGAAACAGTACAAATTGTTGTTTTTATGTGTCTTGAAATGTAATGCCTTTTGATAGTGACAGTACTTGGACAGTCTGTGCGTCTATCTGGGGATACATGAGAGGCCAGATATGAGACTCTAGCCACCAGAGGCAGGTTAAAAAATCCCACTACTACCAAGGGCTTTTATTACAGTTTCATCTTTGGAAATAAACCTAAATAAAATAACACACCAATGTAACATAACATTTGAAACAAGGGGGCTTACAAAATTACAAAATGAAAATATAAACCTTTAGAAATCTATTTTAGGTAATGTTAAGTGTGATGGCTTTGTAACAGTAGTAATGGAAAATTACTGAGATGCAGCTAGAGAACATGCTGAGAAT
>JASSUY010032488.1:14433-28212 GCA_032466535.1 Forpus xanthops | reverse complement strand
CGTAAAGTGGGGGGGAAAGGAAGGTTGGGAGGAGTGAGTGGGCAGGCAGATTGATTTACGCCTCAAACCACGACAGAGGCTCATATTTTACTTTACTTTGCTTTCTACCAAGTTACTCATTGGCCACAAGCAAGCATTTCAGCAGCATGCCTCAGAGTCTGCATTTATACTACAAACTCTGGTACCTGCTCATAGATATCATTTAAGACAGCGTGAGGGACTCTGCATGCTTGAGCTCCCATCTACTTACCAAGTTAAGCCAGTTGTGCACTCATTGGTGTGGGAGTTAGGAATCGGCTGAGAGGTGTTGTCCTTGATGATTTTAGGTACAAACACAAAATAATCTTGTGGTGGTGAATTTCCACTCTTGCAGATACATAGTCTAACATGAAATTTAGACAGACACACACACTTTTCCACTAGGCGCTCTCAACCCAAGGCGGCATTCTAGGTTTGCTGACAAGATTCAGGGAGAGCCTTTCAGTGCGAATGCTACTGTACAGCATTGTCCTCACTCTGCAGCCATCACATCCTCCCCGTTGCAGCCCTAGCATGCCTTTACCACTCGTGTTTACTTGCTTTTTTTCTAATAAGAACATAACATAATAAGAACAGGATTGCCCAACCTGCCTACAGACACTCCAAACTCCTGCAGACACGCACTTAGATTAATATCAGGTGTTAGGGATTTTGCCAGTCATCTGCACAGGTCAGAAATAACTCCTCTCCTTCTTCCCTACCGCTGGTTAATATCTGAAGCCTAAAACCACAGAGGTCAGGGAAGAGTTCTGAGGCAGAACAAATAATCCTCTCCTAGGCTGCCACGCATCCTTTCCCCAAACCAGGTCAGTAGGGCTAGGGGAGCTTCATTTTCTTCTGCACGACATGGCACTATGCGCTGCATCCACCTGAGCAAATGGTAGTGCAGCAGCTCACAGCGGCCAACAGTCTTGTGCAGGGCAGCACTGGGGCGGTTTCTACCTGTAGTTTAATTTCCCATTTTCTCCTAATCAGCTTGTGTGGAGCTCCTCACCACCACAACCATACTGTTCCAAGTACGTAACTCATTCTGTGGGTTGCTCTCTACAGACTACCCTGCTAAACACAGTATGCATGACATGATGCTCTCCTATAGGTTTTAGGAAACTACAGATTCTTGAAAAACCCATGTTAACATGCTGCATCCCACTGCCTTGACAACTTTTATCATTAAGGATAAACTCCAGTGTCCTAAGAGCATTTACAATAATAACGTCTATGTCATAATAGTGTTTTATGAAAGCTTCTTCGTTTTATAAAAGTCAACATACTTTTTTAAGCAAAATGTTCCCAAATAAAGGCAAGTCTAATTCAAGAACAGCAAATAAAACTAGAGCTTGTATTATTTGTATTTGAGCCAGAAACAATTAGCCATTAAATGCTTCTTAATGTATACCTTTACTCTTATGTTGCTCAGCTTTCCATGTGTTTCTTTTCTTTATACCTCACTCCACATCATCCATCCTCTCTGTTCACACAGAAACCTGAGACTGGCAACCTTTAAGAATCATGTAAGCTGGAAGAGCTAGAGGTATATTTCAGATTTCATGTAATAAATTCCCTCAGCCTGATGACTTCTTCTATTCTCGGGGAAAACACAGGCTGCATCGCAAGGCAGGACTTCAAAACAATTAGGGACAGGGATTAGACACTACTGGACTAGTCAAGGTGAAGATTTTCTTTCCTTAAAAAATCTACAAGACCCATGTTTAGTTCTTATTTGCAGTTTTACTGGAGCACAACATGTTCTGTGTTGCTATGGGTTATGAACATGTGTTAGGGAAATTAAGTACCTACTCCAAGCACCACTCAGTTAATTAATACTGTGCTGTTAACAGGGTTATAACTGCGTGCATTTCATGAGAATTAACAAGATTTGTCTGCATTAACATGGTCTTACATCTCCCAGGCAACAGCAGGGACCATGCAATGGGGATTTATGTTCTGTTCTGGCTGCTGTCACCACTGCCCAGAGGGTCTGGGCAGGGACCCTGACACTGGTGTACAGGGGCACCCATCATCTCCAGCACCCTCTGGGGAAGGGCACAGCTCGCTCCCTGCTGTTGAAGTCAACTGTACTTTGCATGAGGGAACTGCTGGTGGCTTGGTGCAGAGAGGGGAGGCGACCCTCTGGCCTACTGATTAAATGGACTAGAACTGAACTTGCAACAAAAATAAACACAGAAGTACACAAATCAGCAACACTTGCGTGACTTTATGAAGACAAAAATCAAATTACTTCAAGATGAGCTTTACAATTACGTTAGCAAGTTCAATAGAGTATCAAAGTTGACAGCTGTAGCTTTCCATGGCGAGGAGCCCACAGAAGGCAGTGACAGAGCTTCTCTGGGCTTTGGTAGCAGCAGGGCTGAGCCCCTCTTCCCCCTCATTCCTCAGCCATTACTCACGAGTACCATGATTTTCATTAAACAGCATTGGGAAGAAAGGATAGACATGGTAGTCCTGCACTGTATATAGCACTGGCTAGGTGAGACTTCTACTATTTTCAGTTCATGATTGCCTCCATTTCCTTCTCCTCAGTTGTCTGTCTCACCAACTTCGTAAACTCCTGCATCCAGAGAGGAGATACACCTGCACTGCTGCCTGCACACTGCCAACAGCAATGCCCAGAGCCTTAGCAGTGGGCCCAGGGTGCTGACAGCAAAACTGTGGAACTCTGCAATAACGAATTTTGCTGTCAATCTATATGGCAGTTCATTATAAAAAGAAATTACCTCGCTTTTACACATTTCAACTGTGACAATATCTTCCAGTAAATTATTCCCTTCCAAACACTGGATTTGGCTCTATCAGGAAGAGTTAAATTTATCTATTTTCAGAGGCAAGTAGGACTCACAGCAATTTATAGACAAACACCATACCAAATATTAGGTTTATACCCTTGAAAGGTCATTACTATGTGTTTGATGTGGAATACACAAGGTTTAGCCAAATGATACAGGCCACATTATAGGGCAAATTTCTGTAGATCTAAGAAGAGGTCCACATATTCTGCTAGTTTGCTCATTTGTGAACATCTGTAGCAGAACATACTGATCTTCCACTACAAAACCACACAAATGGAGTCAGTTCCATCTGTTTTCCATATATGGGAAGAACTGTCTTTAAACAAAGTTAATTCTTGACTCCAAGTGGATTGAAGATGCTTTTCAGATAAGAAGTGGTAAAATAAAATCACAAGAGATCACAGAAAATGATGTTGTTATTCCCTTCCTGCAGCATTCATCTAATTTTATGTTTCACATTGGGGCAGTTTGGCCTCCTCATAAGACCAGGCAGACAGCAGACAAACAGCAGTTGAGCAGTGGTTAGACTGTACTCATGTAACCCAGCAATCATAATTCAAGGGAGAAAATGATTTCCTGTCAGAAATATAGACTGAAAGTGCCAAGAAAATCTCTCCAAAGCTACAAACTTATCACCATTCACTCATTAGACTTATGATGAGGAGAAAAATCAAAATTGCACTACTTAGTAAACCATGGATGGAATACCACACAGAGAAGAAGAAAAGAAGACATAACCATGAAGTCAGCTTGAGTTCTACTGAATACTTTGTTTTGAAATCACATTTCTAAAAAAACATCAGAGAAGTAGGTAAAAATGCGGTTGCATTTACAGCCTGCCCACTGTGACGTGTTTTCGAGACAACTGGCAATATTTTGTACCAGCTAAAAAGCCATGCCTAAACAATCCTGTGAATTCACTCATCCCTCCATCCTTGGTGCCAGAACTACTATGTGTGATGAACAGTGGCTTGGCTTTAGGACTCCATGCATATACTGTGCACCCGAGAGGGACACTGACCTGGAAGTGAGTACCTGGATGGTTATTCAGTCCTCCCTAGCTACAGCACAGCTTTCATAAGGTTTATAGCGAGGTTACAGTCTTTCCAAGTTAAAGTAATCAAGAAAGTTTGAAAGGTGATGTTCCTTGGCCTTTTTCAAATGTGTTTGCCAATGACAGTAAATCTTTCTACTCAGTATGGGGTGTCCTGCTCCTTTGGCACCAACAGGGAAAAGAGCCTGCACAGTGTGATTTCCTGATTAAGCTACTTGTAACCTGTAGCCTTCTTGAACTATTTGTTCTGTAGGGTTGTTGGCTTTTTTTACAGTTTCAGCTGCAGAGCCCAGAGGAGACCCATGCTAGAAATGACTGGTTTATAGCAACATTATCTCACGCAGCATCACAGATCTTCAGATGTGAAACCCTCGTCCAGTTTCTTTCACACCGGTAGCTATAGCAGATAAAGCATCATCACTAATGCATTATCTAAGATATTATTTCAACATCCCTGAGGAAAAACAGGCTGGAAATTCAATTATCTATTGCCACAAGTCACTCTGTTACACCACGACAACAGAAAGAGCTCCAGAACACAAAACTTGTCAAGAAATGAGAAACACAGTAGGAGCTGAATCTAACTATAAATTCTGACATATCTTCACTAGTAATGATTAATGACTAAGAAAAAGAAAAGGCAGGCTGCATGCACAAATACCAACCTGAACTGACATTAAGACATGTAGCTATTTTAAATATTTCCCCTTCTAATTACATATTTCTTACTACTGTAAAATACTCAACATACAAAACCAGATTGGCTCTATTGCCTGTCTCGAAAGCAGCAGGCAGTCAAATATGCTCTGAAAAGCTAATTCAAATGCCACAAGTAAAATAGCACTGCTGTTTCTTGCAAAGAAAATCCAAATAAAGCTCATTTACTTCTCTAGTGAGTATAAGGCAAAGGTATTAACAGCACAGCAGAGTTGTTCTACAGTAGTATGGGAACGAGGAGACTGAATGCCCACACCTGCAGTCCCTGCTACAGCAGCCAAGATTTTTACTTACATTTCAGTGGGAGCACAAGTCATTTGACTTGTGGAGAGGACTGTGGTCACACGAGCTCAGCTTGTTCACCATTACAAGACTGATCTCCAAAAGAGAGATCTCAAGAGTGCAGTAGGAAATAGCATTCAGTATATGCCACTTTGTTCACTGCTTTCAAACAACAAAAATTACTTTTCCTGGGCAAAATGTCCCTTTTTAAGACACCTTAACAACTAATGCATGGCCCTTCACATTCTACATTACCCAGCTTTCACTGTTCAAGTGCAGAAAATGTTAGTTTTTGTATTTCCTCCTTTTATTGACAGGTGGAAGTGAGAGATTTGCAAGCCAGAGAGCATGTTTGGACAAAGCTATGCATGCAGCAGTAAAGACAGTTTGTTAGAGGTCCATGGGTCCACATGGCAGTGGGTGTTATATCAGTACCATGATATCAGCAGAAGGTTAAATGCTTGTGGTATAAATCATACTAATGTTATTAGCATGACACCGGCATGATGACCTGCTCTGCACACCATTGCTCAATCCACCCTGATTGAGTGCTGCTTTACCTTCTCCCTCCCAGTCTGGCACCCAAGGAAGGGTGGTGTCTATGCAGGAGGAGGCTGTAGTTCTCCCGCTCTCCAGGAAAACTGCCTACACAAACCAAAGCTGTTGAGCACACAAATTCAGGTGGTATTCAGTGTTTATGGAAGTAGGTGAGGGCGAGTTTGGGTCATGCCAAGGGTCCCAGATAGGGCTGGTTTCAGCAGGACCACATCTGGTAAAAAACAAGTTTCTAGTGACAGAAAACAAACCCCATCCCTTAATCCCACTGACAACTTGTACAAAAAGCTTAATAGCATGTTGATATTTGGGGAAATCAAGGTATCCTCTTCACTGCCAGTTATCGTGCAAGATCGAAATAGCATCATTTGTCACTGGTTCGATGCCACGTAACACATCTGGAAGCAGGGTGTTGGCGGTGTTTGTGTAATGCTCTCAGCAGGAGACGATTTGCTGGTACAGATCATGACAGCACTGCTGGAGATGAAAACACCCAAAAAAGTGTCTATGACTGGCAACTTTTAGTTTGCAACATATGTCAAAGTCTTGTCTGTGATGTGGCACAACTAGCTATTGTATGATGTAAGGGCAACAGTGCATATTTTAACATACAATTGTCTGGGAGCATTTAATTTCGCTGTCCACTGTGAGACACATTACGTGACAGCCACGTCCTGAAAAGTGCTCTAGTCCCCTTAAACCAGTACTGTGAGCTGAAAGAGCTTGTCCCAAGGCAGGATGCACTGGGCAGAAATTTCCAGAAGTGAACTGTAAATGGAAAACCTTTAAACAAACACAAATATTAACCAAACTGGATGCAGAATTACTAGTTTGGGTTGGGCCTCCTCAGAGTAATGAAGCAATTCCCTTAGAAATGCCTCTATACATTCAGAGCCTGCACTTAAGGCGGATTAGCCATGTTGTCATCTTATGTGAATACCAGTCTTTGCTTGGGAAAATGAATTAAGACCACACCAAAATTACTCCAGTGAAGAGTTCTCAACAGCATTCACAACCTCAGGGATGCTGTTATAACAGCAAAAGGAACCAGCAAAATACAGACTGGTTTACCAATGCTGTTTTACTGCAGAGCAAAAATATGGTTTATGAAAGTGAAACACACCAAGGAAATACTTCACTCAGACCCCAGTGTGGTGATGCAGTTCCTCAAGAAAAGAAAGTCCTCCTTCATCCGTTCCAATACGGAGCTTAGGAAAAAATCGCATCTGATGTGAGTCATCTTCTCATTCAGACATGAATTCAGTTTATCCTTGCTGGAAGGATGATCTAACCCTTACCTTCTCCAGACTTTCTCAACAGACGATCCAGCCACAGGGGTAGAGGAGCTCAGTGACAGAGGTGAAAAGAGGAAGGAAAAATATACACAAACATGCAGAAAAGCGATAATTCTGGAGCTTTCCTCCAGGAAACCATGTGCCACTGCATGGAAACCAAAATAACCCAGGGGTTCCCTCTCTGCTCCGGCTCTCTGTGAGGAGCCACTTTAAAGCTTTTAGAACATTTGCAGAGTTTGAGAGAAATGGTTTTTGTTTAACTTCAGCTACTTCAGAAATGCCTGGGGCCTGAAGAAACATGTTTTTGGATTCCTCTTAAAGAACAAGCTGAACTTTGAAGTTTGGGGGATTTTTTTCAGATCAAATGTTAAATTAATAAACACCAACATGACAAATTGGTCTGAATACTGGGGAAAAAATTAACAATCACTAAAAAGTCTTCTTGTATTAATTATTTGTGGCACATTGTTACTTATTTGAATATGTTGATAGGTCTGGCGCTTCAAGTCTTACAAGCCAAGCAGCATAATGTGTTTTTGCATCCTAAGTAAGCATGTTTGATATTATTGTCTATTTGCCCCTACCAAATAAAAGGCATATCATCACCACTGAATAAATTTCAGTTTGGGTAACAGCGAGATCATGAATAACTAGTTTACTTATGGATCATTTAAGTTTAAGAAATATGTACAGAAATTCAAAGCATCTGGAATCTAAATTACTTCTTTGTACACAGCTTCTTTATGCCAGAAGTTTCATCAATGCCACTGAATTTACCCTGCACTTTCTTGTTTATTGAGGTGCTCGACTAAAGTGTCCCATGTGACCCATTTATTCTTCACTGTATTGCAAGAAATGGCTGGCTCAGGAAACCTTGACTCCATGGGAAGTCATGGGTCAGTCAGCTGCAAGCCACACACAGACTATTAATTACAGCTACGTGGTTGGAGAATCATCTGCTAACACTGTACAAACAGGAACAGTATCATGCCAGTGTTGCCACATCCACATTTTTGTATTCTCGCCTCAATTTTCCTCACCCTACTTTCAGAAGAAAAAACATTGATTCATTCTTAATAGATGCCCTATTAAGTACTTAAAAAGTAATAATGTAAAACAGCCTTCCTCTATAAATACTGGTAAACAACAGTTCACTCACCACTGTAGTTCCTTGTCATCCCAGTGAAGTATGAAGTGGGAGCTATTCAATATACCTTCCTGTAGATTTCAGGGACATTTTTTCAGGAATCTCAGAACTGCAATGCTTCAGCAGCCACAAGTGTACCTACCAAGGACCACAGGAACAAGTTGGCCTCTCACAAGGTAAAAAGAAGTACATCCCCTCCAGATTCTCACCTATTCTCATTAACGCAAGCCAAGCTAATTGCATCAGGACATTCCTACTGCAGGATAGAACTGAGATGGGGTAGTTCCTACTGAGTTTATCCTTGTGAAGTCCAACACCAGGATCACTTGCCTGAAAAACATGGTCCATGCACAGGGCCAGATTCTCAGCAGGCACTGAGCGACAGGGTACTTTGATTAACACCACAAGCTCCTGAACCAGAACATCAGTGCCCTGAGGAGGATTCCAACAAACATCTGTCACCATTAAAAATCACTGGTTGAGATCTACACCCAGAGAGGGCCACGGCTGAGGGATTACATAGTTCCTCTCTGAGTCTTAAACAGCACACAGATTTGAATGTTAGCGGAGTAGCGTTTAAGGAAATCAGCTTCAAGATCAGGAATGAGGAATGTGAAGCTATTCATTTAGTGGTTTTTCTAATGCTTCTCCATTTAATATTTGCAAATTTAATATTTACACATGCAAGCCTTACAAAATTATGTTACAAGGAATAGCTTCTGTACTTCTCAAAATAAACAAATAATCAAAAATACATGGTATGTATAGCAGGGGTTTAAAGCTGGGATCCTATATTACTTCTTAGAGCCACTTATCTAAGATCTAGTACCTATAAAAAGCCTGTTTGCTATTTACACAGGTGTCTTAGAGCATTATATAATCATGCAGCAGATCAACATAGCTTTTGGATCTCAAAGTATTATTAAAAGTACATCAGGACCACGACATAGCGGGGAAGTGTTGGCTACCATTTGACACTGGCCTTTTATTCCTTTCAGAAGTTCACATAGACATGGAAGACAGACATCTTTATTTTTTCATGAGGATAAGGCAAAGGAAACAAATCTTTTCCTAACTCTGCTTGCCTAGATTTTTTAACTGTGGAGTCAAGCTGGCTGCTCACGTAAATATTTAAATTTTGCCACTCTTATGTAAGCTGAGTAGTTCCACTAAACTTGGTAACAGATCTCCTGCAGTAAGGTTCACAAGCCAAGGGCCTTACAAGATCCCTACTTTGAAGAGTCAGGCTTCAAAAGTAAAGCCATAGTAACTTATTCAAAATATACCCCATCAAGAAAGACAATAAGACATGAGAGATGACAGAGTCTACACAAAGGCATAGATGTTTCCACATACTCTCTAACCACAGAGAGCACCAGAAACTACATTACAAATTAAAGCAGATTCTATGATGAAAATGCCCTCCAGAAAAGGCATATATCATCCTTTAAGAAAAAAAAAAAAAAGTGACGTACTAACCATAAAATCCTCCACAATGGCTAATCTCTCATTTCAGTCAGATCCTGAAGACACAGTTTGGATCTTAACAAGGTAACAACAAAATCCACTGGAATGTAAGAACAAGGGACATACTCAGTTCCTATTACATCTGGCTTCATTAGAGCTTATTCTGCTTTTAATCTGTTATAATAAAGACTTTACATCTGAGTAAAGATCTTAAAATTTTGCATGCTCATATAGAAATACATATTGCATGCAAATGACATGGCAAAGGCAACACTAGTACATCAGACCTTGTACTTACTATGAATGAATTACGTCCTCCATTCATGAAGTGCTGTCATTCTTTTGCAAAGCATATGTTATGCAGGATCTACACATATTGCCTTGTTAAAAGAGGCAACATCAAAATGAAGAAAGTTCCACTTCACATTCCCTAGGCTGTGCACAGCTTCTGCTTATGCCAAGATGTTGCACATTCTCCCATAATTTTTAGCAGATTCCCATATATACTAGAAGGCTGCAGCAAAAAAAAAAAAAAATAATAAAAAATTTCTCATCTACAATGCAATCCACATCATAATACTTTTGCAAATTTAAAAACATCAACTATTTGCAAGTATAAGCATGTCATCATTCACAAAGGATTGCAAAAGGTTATAGCTAACAAGTGTTCCATATAATGCCTGTAACTAGCAAGAATCTGCTCCTAGGCTATCACTGGCATTTGCCTAATTGTACATATATAAATAAAATGGTAATATGGCTTAAACCGGACATAATATCTGACTGAAGTAACCATATTCCTGCTTAAGAACTACAGCAGCACTGACTCTTAAACTCTCAAACGTATTTGTTTAACAAATCTTGCCCTGTTTGCTTTCTTTCTAGTGGATTTGGTTTTGTGGAGTTCTTTGGTTTTTGGGTTGGGTTTCTTTGGTTTTGCTGTTTTTTTATTTTTTTTTTTTAGTTTGTTTGATCATTTGTTTTATTTCTTGGCTTTTTTGAGCTTTTTCTGTTATGGTTTTACTTCCAGTTCATCAAGTCCTCAACTTGATTTACTTACAGGCTTTTTACCCACAAATATACAAGATAAGATGAAAAGTATCAGCAAGGAATACTTTTGCCCAGAAAGTATAGATACAGAAATGCACGGCTCCGCAATTTTAAATGAATGTTAACCACCACCAGTGAAGACTCTAACAGAATATTTGCCCACCATAACTTTGGCTTTTCCCCATTTTTTTTCTGATACTTCATGTCTTCAGATACTTCATGTCTTGCTGAGTAGCAACTTTCTTTTCCATGCTGTGAATCCTATCACCAAAAGGAAAGCAGAAAAACATGGCTGAACAGCATTTTACAGTATCAACAATCTCAATCTCCCCACCCCAATAACAGCCAGTTCAAAGTTACTTAGGGATTACCCTTTACTCCTCTAAGGCTGCTGATTTACAAAACAAAGAGATACCTGAGAAGACCTAAAACTATTTGCCTACCAAGCACCAGCTCTTCTGAACTCAATATATTGTCATGGAAAGTAAAACCCAGCCCATACTTGAGAAAAGCTGTATGAAGATTCAATTCTCCTCATGAAAAACACAAGGAAAACCTACCAGGAAATGAATTTGCTTCTGGGTAGAAAGAAGAGGCAGAAAGCAGCAGCAAACATTAATGACTAGCAAGCTGCAGCTGCTGCACTCTGCTAATTAACTACAGGGGAGAAGCAGGACAGCCTGGCCTGTGGGTGGTTTTTGAAAATGGTCCTTGCAATGTAACCTGTCACTGAGGACCTAGAAGTCAGCAAAGGAACTGCACAGAGATTATCATCTTGTATTGTGGGGCCCATTTCCTTTGCTCATGGCATGCCTCCCTGAGAGGGGCTTAACAAAAATACATGTTAAAAAAAAGAAATTTGGAATGGGCTGCTTTATAGAAACAAAACAAAACAGAAAAAACCTGTGAGCCACGCTATGAACTCCACACTACAGTTTGCATTTTTAAAATTCCTTGCAATGGTATAAATCAGCAATGGGTCAATCCGGTTCAGAAAGTGTTTGAATAATTGCCCACGGAGTACCCAGGGGTTCTCTGTCAGCTGAGTATTTTGACTGCTGCTGTTCAACTGCCATTTGAGAAAGCAGGACTGCTGGGAAAGACAACACAATGTAAACCAACACTGGCTATCAAAGCATACGGTATACCAATATTCACACTGCATAGCCCAAGTTTCAGAGATGTTACCAAAAGTAGCTTTACACTGCACCACTCCATGACACTCCTAGCTAGCAATGCTCAATACAGCCAAAGGTAAGAGGTCTTCAAGAAATTGCAATAGCCCAAAATACCTAATTTTATCTCTGTAATAGAAACAGTAATTGACAAATCATTATTTTCCATTTATAAAATATATGATGAGGAACATACCACATGCATTCTAGACTTTCTGTCTGCACTGGAAATCAACTGGGAAATTAGGAGGTATGGTGTAGAGACATCACTACGAATATACTGTATTACTGCTTTTGCAGCTGCAGTTCCAGAATTTGTTTCACAATAATTCAGTTACCCATGTTTAAATAACCAGCCAGCAGAAGAAAGGCTGATATATTTCATATGCATTCTCTTTGAGCAGGGGGGCCTTCACGTCTGGTCGAAAAATGTCAGGCTCATATGACACCACCAGAGTCAGGAGAGATGCCTAACCATAACTAAAAGCAGAATTTGGCCAACACAATTGGAAAATACCAGCAGAGTATATACAAATGCACACACGCAATCTCATATAAGAGCAGAGCATGAGACAGATTGGATTTTTTTTTGTTACACCTTTAAAGAAACTGAAATTTCATGTACAACCCCCTCACTGCACTATTACGTGGTTCATTTATCCCACTGCAACATAAACAGCCATACCAGCTCCTGTAGTAGGGGAGAAGGGGAGAGAGTTTTTCTGGTTTTACCCCCTTTGAGGATTTTCAATAGCTTGAAAAGCAAAAGAGCATATCTGGCCTGCCTTCCAAACTGACTTCAATAATAGATAAGCCATTTTAAGACTACCACAGTCAGCAAGTATGTACATAAGCTGTACATGAATACATTTATCTGTTCTTTTAAAATAGATCTTTATTTTTCCTCTTTGTTTTCCTAGTTTCCTTTAGCATACAGTCTAGAAATAAAAAGTGAACGCCTCTCCAGATTCTGCAAAACCACCCTCTCACAATGGATCTCTTAGTGGTTTAGATATTATTTCTCAAGAACCCTTACTCAAAGGAAAGCAGTCTTTCTGTCAGCTTCAGTAACAATTTGTACAAGTTTTCATAAGATCACCCTTGTCAAACACATTCTTCAGAAAGGAAGGATTTTAGCTTGCTTTCTGCATGCAGTGCCTGACTCGGAGCTGCCATTCATCAAGATTCTTGCCTGTTCCTCATACACATCCTGTTAACACCTTCGTATACACTTCAGTATTTTGCAAAAAAAACAGGGTGAAAATGAGTAATGGCAAAGCAAACACAAAAATCTGAAGAGATTACTAAAAATACAAGATCCTAAACCAGGGAATAACAGCATTTTTAACAAAATTAAACAGATAGATAAACTTTGCTGCAAATTTAAAACAATTATGTTGTATCTGAGCCCATAATGATTATTTTGAATACAGATATTTACTGCTGCCAATAAAGAAATTTTTTGGTAACTCTTCTGTTATTGGGAAGAACTTGAATACAACCCAGTCCAAAAAATATGCTGACTTTCCTAAATAGGGGCTGTGTTTTTGCAATAAAGAATACTGGTCAATATACAAGTGAAGGAAAACTGAACCAGATGTCAGTAATAGGACCACAGAATGTTGCATTTGCCCAGAATCGCTATTTTAAACACACGATGTTAGTCTACTGGTTTGTGGGATAATACATTCTTGGCAGCCAGGAGTTTCGATATGTTAGAAGGTTATCCTTAAGCAAAAAGAGAATTAAAAAAAAAAAAAAGAAGAAAAGAAGCAGAAGAGAGGTAAAGAAAGGCCACTAATTCATCAAGCTCCCTATAGAAGAAAATTATGACTTACTCCGGAAATCAGTTCGAAAAAAAGGCAGTCTGAAAACAGAAAGCTTGGGGTTTTGACATTAATGTTCATTTTTTGTGTTACTTCCTTTTACTTTGATTACCTCATTGTACTTTGCCTTTTTAAGGTTTCTTCTGTATATACACACTCAATTTCTGGACAAGAAGCCTAAGGAAAAAGAAGCTTTTTTCTTGCAGCTCCTGGGCAGTCAGACCAATGGGTGGGGAAATCACCTCCCCCACAATCGCACGTACAACCCAAACCAATAGAACCTGGTCCCAAAACCCTTTTGTATTGGAAACCTTTGCTCACACCAGTATCCTACTGCCATCACTGGGAGGAAGGTGTTCATAGGA
>JASSUY010032488.1:0-14333 GCA_032466535.1 Forpus xanthops | reverse complement strand
GAAGGTGTTCATAGGATCAGGCCCCACTGTCCCAGAATCCCTACAAACAGCCCTGGAGCTAGTGCACACAAATAACTAACCCAGGTCTCTATCCATGGCCAATTAAGTACTTTCCCATCTCTAAAATGTTTTAGTTCAAACTCACAGGGATTCGGGATTGAGGACTTTTTTCTCCTTCTATGTAAGAAGCAGTTAGACCTGTATGCCTTCTTAATGCAGAAATAAAACTTCAAGAGGTACTTGTATGCTTGGTGAACAATCACTTCCCTGTTTTACAATGTAGTACATTTAAAAAAATCAACTCTGCTCATTGTTTTAACAAACCCTTATCTGAAAGATAATTAAAACCACTTCCCAATATACAACCAAAGTTTTATTTTTATAGTCTATCTTCCATTATGGTATAATCCTTTCTTTCTTTTTTTTTTAAACCAGTGAAATATACAAATCACTCAAGACAGAAATATGTACATTAAATGTACAGAACAGAGAAAAGGACATAGAAGATTTACATATCTGAATGACAAGTAAAATACTTTACATTAAATAGTGTTTTAATAGCTGGGATCATGAGATTCAGTTCTGCTCAGACCAAAGTCACTAAAAAGGAACATGAAGTGATTCAGCAAATGAATGAAAAAAATGACCATGGTTTTTGTACAATAAAAACCAAAGTGACATATTCAATGAATTAGTGCTTTATTTATTTATCTTACTTTAAGGATATCCTTTGCAAACATCTGAAGATGAGGGGTAAATATGTCCTTGTACAATAAATTACGAGCAATAAAGCGCCATTCAAGAAGCTGATAAATGATCAAGATGAACTTAATGATACAGCTTTAAGGCTTGTGAAAAGTCAAGGCTTTAATACAACTAGGCTAAAGTGAAAGATTTTCCTCACTTAGTATTTGAAAAACCATTTTCTTTAACTTGTTGCATGGGACCGAGTTGGAAAGAGGCATTGGAAGCAATGGACAAAATCCTGCGTAACTACACAGAATTGAGGGAATGCACATTATTTGACAAACAACAATTTCCATTTCAAAAACTGAAAAGCAAGGGCCACAAGCAGCATATTTTGGAGTTGGAAGGTGTCTCCTTTCAGCAACAATCAGTAATGCCCTTAAATGTGAGATTGGAATCGAAGCAAACTCCAGACCAGTATCAACTCAAGTGGAGGGTGTTGCCTCAACCAACCGCCCAAGACAGTCCTGAAGCTCAGAAGAGGCTTACTTCCCTGTGACTATCTTTAACATTTTTGCATGATAAAAGCTTTAAAGCTTAAAAATAGAAACACCAAAAGGTTTGAATCAATGTAGTAACCTTAAGAGATCTGAAAAACAGAATGGGGGATGAACCACCCCTGTAATTTAGACATTTTATTTCTTAAATCATTAAAATATATATGTACAAAAAGCTTTGAAATATCAGACACCAGCAGACCACAGTTCTCCCATATATATGTAACTGCTCAAGTATAGTCTGAACAGTTGTATTGTATATCTGCAATATATTATCTAAAGCATGTGTATTAAAGACATAGGATGATAAATTTGGTATTGCTGCAACATTTCATTGAACTATAATAGTCAGTTAATGTTATTAAATATGAAACTATTGTCTCCTTGAGTGAAAGCGTTCCCAAAATCTGCGAAAAAAATATAAAAATCAATCATTCCAAGAGTGGGTATCTCATGATTTATTTTCTCACATAAAATTAGAGGAGTTATTTGTCAAGCTGTGTTTTGAAAGACAGCCAGCTATTACACCACTGTTAAGGCATTTTCAAATTTGGGGAATTCTGTTTTCTATGGGCTTTCCAAGCTGGGAGACCAAAAACTGCTTGCAAGCATTGCACCTCCCCTCTACCTGGCTACAGTGCCCCATGCAGTCTGCATTTTAGCTCTCTCCACCCTCAGTAGGAGCGAAGCACTGCTCTGTGAGATGAGACACTTGAATGTCACAATAAGCTAATAAAGCCAAATCCTGCCTTGAAGAATATCCTCATTATTTGTCAAGGCAGATGTTTTTTCCTCTTTTTTTGGTCTTGTTAGGTTCTGGAACCAGACATGGTGACTTAGGAATAGTGCAGTTGAAGCCTCTATGATCCTTTGCTCTTTACCCTTCGATGACATCACGTATTCAAGGGGGCACATTCAGATATGCAACTGACACCGCACTTTGTGATGAATATACCCCTCATTTACAGAGCCCTAAATGTACTTAACAGCTTTATATACCCCATTCTGATAACTTCTGGTGTCTGAAACTAGAAGTCATGGACAACTCTGTGTATTCCTCAAATCCATAACGATTGTTCTAACATCCCAAGCACATTACATGGTTGCTCTGCCTACAGCACATGTATTATGTCCCGCAGGACTAAATGGGGATATGTTGAATTTTCCCCTCAAACTACTCTAGTGTTTTTTAAGAAAAGTCAACTTTTATTTTTTTTTTTTTTTTACTTTGTAAAATAAATATTTTCAGGTTCTCCCCATTATTGTCAAAAATATAAGCCACACACAGTTCTGGGATGGACGCAGAGAGGGTTTCCAGGCACTTCTCTTTGCAACCTTTATATTTTTTCTTAATTTTTTTCCTTCCCCCTGCCTTTTTTTTTCCTCTTTTTTTTTTTTTTTAAAGAAGACGACAACTCGTTGGACTCTATAAATAAACTGGAGATAGTCCTGTAGAAACGAAGAGGGGCCTGCACCCCTTGCTGGCAGGTAGCTGCAGTTCCTCCCACCTCGTCTGTCCCCTATTTGCACACAAATTGGTCCACGATCTCTGTGCACAACTTGCATTTCACATAGCAGCACCAGTGGAACTTGCAGTGGCAGCGCTCTCGCTGCACCGTCTTGAACTGGTCATACCCCCTGCCGCAGCACATGAGTTCACAGCCATCCATGCCCTCCGAGGTCTTATTGCAAAGGCGGCCCTGGGTGCCCAAGGACCCAGTACTCTCATTGCGCACACAGTAATCAGGGCTGGGATCGATGTAGACCAGGTCGTGGATGGTGGGTGCGTTGAAACGGCTGTTCACTTGCACCAGCTTGCCCCGGCTGTTGAGTTTCATGGCAGCAGCGCTATCGTATTTCTCCTTCAGGGCATCACCTACCTTGCGGAAATCAGCAAGCTGCAGCCAACAGGTCTTCAGGCTACAGGAACCAGAGACACCATGGCACTTGCAGGCCACGTCAGCCAGGTTGTACACAGTCTGAAGAAGCCAGAGACAAAAAGCAAAAACGATGATGAAAGATTAGTATGGCTGTGAAAGCATTTACTCCCCTCATTTCCTTCCCTCTGTCACATTCCCTCTCACTCCTCCACAATATTCACCTTAGCATCCTCTTCCCTCCTGCAATATGCTGGGAAGGAAGGGCGAGACAGCCAACATGCACACACCCCCCACACGGTTAGCTTAGGACGAGGGGAGTGCTCTCAGCATCCTCTCCCCGACCACAGAGACAGCAGCCACAGCACACAGAGCCCGGACAGGAGCGTCAGACTGCAGTCAAATTTGAGGAATTTGGTCTCACGCCAGCAAAGGATTTTGCTATTTCATTGAGAAATGTAAAACATTCCTTTATTTTCTGTTACTCTCTCTATTGATCTCCGCTTAAGGCTGCAATTAGAGAAAGAGTTAAGATTCCTCTTGCTTTTGGCTCAGCTGCAGCTGATTGTCTACTCTTGGCTCAGCATCCTCCTCCTATCCCAAATACTGCTCTGCAAAAGAGACTTCATCCAAGAAGAAACCCCCTAACACCTATGGGTGGGAGACAGAGCTACATAGCAATATCCTCTTTACAAAGCTTTGGCAAGGAAACATCAGTCACTTGCCCTGTACAAACAGAAATAAAAGCCAGTGTTGACACTGCCCCAAAAATCCTGGGGTCTGACACATTAGATGATACTGTAGACAGCTTCCACACAGCAGTTACAGAGTATCAATGCTGCCAAATGGCATGGCAAAGATGAAGCTGAGGAAGGAAAAAACTGCCTGAGCCTCCGTAAGCAACTGTGAAAGTGTCATTTTTCTTCTTGCTAATAGTAAATTGGCCTGTCCGTTGCTTTCAGACACCCTCCTCTCACATTTAAATACTATTAATTTTCAATTATCTTTCATCCTTCTTCACCTTAGAACGCAAGTGTAAAGTCTCCAGCTGACTAGTTCTGGCATTTCAAGCTCTAGGAAAATAATGATTTTGGCTCTTCATATTCAGACTATTAAAAAAAGAAAAGTTTACACCCATTCATTTAAAGTATTTTCAAGATTAAAGAAACCATAAAGACATGTTTAACCACAGAAGACCATGTTTTCTAATAGTATGGAGAAGCTTTTCACATCCTTTTAAAGCAGGGATAAAAAAAGAAATCAGAGCAATTCTGCGGTACAATTCCAGCCTGGGAAGGCCAGTGCATACCTCTTCCCTCCAACGCACACTGTCCTGGTTGGAAATGCAAACTAATGAAATATTGTTCAGAGAATCCACAGAGAGAGGGAACTTTCAATGAAACAATATAGTGGGAAACACAACACACTCTGGTCCCAGTCCTCTCCAATGGGGAAGGCAACTGGGCTGTCAGACAACACAAATTGATGTACTCTCCACCCACCTACACCCTGTATTTGTTGATTTCTTGGTTTATGCATTGAAATGGACACAAGGCTTGGTGGCCATTCGTGGCCCAGCACGGCCCCGTGCCCTGCCGAGGCACATCTTCCAACAAAAGGAGGGATGGGAGCAGAGGGAGGTGCTATTTCACAGCCACTTACTCTTCTCCCAGCCTCGTTGTTGTGCAGGTTCATCATGATGCGTGCGCTCTCGTAGGAGCCTCTCTGGTAAACCCTCTCGCGCTCCCGGGCATCAACAAACTCCTTGGCGAAGCGGTATCCGTATTCGATGTTATCCCCGCAGCCGCCCCAAAGCCAGTCCCGGGGCAAGTCCTTGGGCCGTGCCGCTCGGCTGCAGCCACAGGAGGAGAGCTCACCCTCCCGGCAGGCACGGCTCATGGCGTTGACCACCCCAGCTGCGCTCACTGCGTAGGTGAACGCCGTCTCCCGGCTGCCTGCGCAGAAAGACAGCGGTGTTAGGGGAGAGCCCATCACTCACTCCCTGCCTGCTGATAAGCCACGAGGGTGAAGGCTGAACAGGAGCCACCAAAATTCTTCTGCCTATTGAAAGGTAGAGTAACCCTGAACCGTGTTCCTCTAAAGGTCTAAAAACCAAGTGAAACCAATCCACCATAGCACACAAGGTGTTTACAAGAGCAGGGGTTGCTTCTCATTACTGGTTGAATGACTGAGCAGGGAGAAAGGAGGTGAAATGGGGCTGGAGCACAATGCCAGCTGGGCTGAAGAAACCGTGCCTGCGTTTGAGGGGCAGAAAGGGAAACAGACTCTGTCTTTCAGAAAAAAGAAATGTTAAATACAACTTCTAAAAGTCTGGTTCTTAAATTACTACTTCTCAAACATGATTTATGCACTTCACCCACTTGTTCCAATTTATTTAAAGTTATACATTTTACAAAGCCTCCTGGTATCAAAGGAAATGCATAGCAGAAGAACACATAACTTTCCACCCTATGCATAAGCCAGGCACTTCTGTAGGAGGCTATTTAAAACTAACAACAACCTGTGCTGCTTAGTATCCACCATTCCAGCACATGTGAATATGGCAAGTGAGACCATGGGCAATCATCTTTACAAATTACAGGGAAGAAAAAAACCCTGGCACAAGGCAGCCTTGAAGGTTTTATCCTGCATCTGGTGCCCTTAAATGGAAATTGAAAACCTTGAGTTTCAAACTTTCAGAACAAAAAAGTTACAATACCCACAGTGTAAGGCATGGCCACGTACCATCCTCTTGACAGAACCTAATCCCACCTTTATTCAGAGACAGACTTCCCCTATTACTTTTCCAAGGGTGCTACAAGTTCTGACTACAACTAGTAAAGCTTTCAAAGAAGCAAAAAGACAAAACATAAAACTTGAACCAGAGAGCTCACTTGAAGCTTGTTTTTCATCTTAAAAGACAGCATCCCACTGGGTCTTTTCCAAGATTCCCAGAATGATGGAGAACAGACGAAATATTTCTTATTTTTAATTTATATGAGTTAAGCTTTATTCCTAATCTTTAGTTCAATCAATAGATCAAGCTAGTTTTTAATCTTGATTTTACAAGATTTTTCTTAGGGAACAGCATGGGCTCTTGTAAAATTTGGGCCTTAAGAGGCTGCATTTTGGACATGTCACATCTATTTAGGTAGCAACATTTTGAGGCAGAAACTCTTTGTACATGACCTACTATAACAGGTCAAATCTTAACAGGAACTTTAGAGCACTTCTGGAACACAAATAATTTGCAGTCTGGTCCATACTCAACATCAAGATGACACCATGCTCAGAGCAGCTTTGCTAACGTAACAGCTGTCATCTGCTGGATTAATTGTAGTAATAGATGCTGGTTTTCAATGGGTAAAATCAGAAATCTTATGTTGATCTTTCGATCAGATTTAAGGAAGATAAGAAGCACTTTGGTCTTTTACTTACATCTGTCTATCCTCACAGACACCTGCCCGTAGAAGTACTTCCATGAATTATGGGTATAAAGGGTTACAGGAATAGCCTTTTCAGTTAAAAAAGATTTGGCTTTATACAGTGACTTATGCCTTGCATTCACTGCAAACTGTAGCAGGGGGAACCTCATACAGATTTTAATGTTCCCATTTGCTCTGTAACACACATTTTTGGATTAAATCCTTAAGCAAAATTTCCACTAGACTGAGAGGAAAGAAACGTGGTCTGCTTTGGACCACAAGACTCGCCTCTTCCGCTCTGTTTTATTCTTTTTCATGTTTAGTTAGCTCATGCTTTCACATGGTTAACTACACCGTTTATTGCGGGATTTGAACTCATAAAACTGACTCTTTTTTTACTAGTTTTCATTATTATCCTGGAGCATACTTTAAAGAACCCACTCTAAGTGGGAAGGAGAGGGAAAGGCTAGGGTACAGAACAGGTAGTTGCACCCCCAAGTTTCCTCCTTGAACATTTAGGCAAACTATAAAATAGCATCAGCTGCTGAAGTAAATTTCAAGCCCCCGTAGCTTGCAAGCCAACATGGCCTCAAGTCATCGATCCCAGGAATACATTAAGAGTGATGGTTCCACACACATGACTTACTCTGATTTTTGTTTTAAATCTTTAGGCACAACTGTGCTTTCCTTCACTGTCAAACATATCTGTCTTTTCCCACAGTCCAACATTTCTCTCTATTGTAGCCATGGCAAGGAAACACACATTCCAAACACACTGGAGTCCCCTCTCTCCCATATATATAAAACATTGAAATGGAACTGTTCAATATACACACACTGTAAGAAGCCACCCACAGAGCAAGGATCTGCCCTTTACACTGGATATGTATAAGTCTGCAAGAACAGAACATTTTTTTTATATATATACCTGAACATAAGATACAAAATGCTCTTTGTCTCGTACTTTAAACACATTCGGCATCAGGCAGCAGGCATGAATAAACTGGACCCCAACTATACTGAGCTGCTGGGAAAGGATCCAGTTATTTTACTATATGTTAGCACTTAGGTATTTGCAAAGCCTAAGCGCAACCAGCCCTGGGCTGGCCACAGAGCCAGGTGATGGCACAAGGCAGGGAAGGCAGCAAGGACCATAGCCTGCCCTGGGCACCAGCAATAAAGGAAAGCAGCAGAAAACAAAGGCCCTAAATTTTTGCAGCTCAGTAAGCCTCAGAGCAAGTTTCCAAACCCAATACTGGTTTTATTTGTACAGCTTTAGCTTACTTTGCAGAATAAATCCTGGAAGAAAGATTGTCCATTTATACACTGGGCTAATTACTGTGCTGTCAGTCAGTGCCTGGCCTAGGTACTCCTGTGCACAGCCGGTGACAATGCCTCCTAACTCAGATGACAAAATACTCCTAAGCTACATGCATTCAGAACCTGACTACCATCTTCTCACATCAGCAAGAGTAAGGAGTATCTGGCTGAAGAAAAACTGAATCAGGCTCTAGAAGTACCCATTTTTCCATTGACTCAGAGGAAGAGCAACTGGTCATTACCAAAGGTCAGCATGAAATAATACAACTGTTACCCACGACACCTTTCTTGTTCTTAGTGAATACACTCTTTAGGCTCTTAACTGTTGAATATGGCCATTAACCTTGCTTCCATCTGCAATTAGAATAAGTGCCTTAATTACATGATGAATTGCTGTGTAGACATCGGCTAATACAGTCATATTCAGCAGAAGGGTGCAGGAAAGTAATTTAACTTGAAAGAAACCACCTTTATATAGACCTGTCATGCTTGGAAAAGGGCAGAAACTTCTATTCCAGAGAGAGACACCACAAATTGCGATACCAATCCTGTACCTTTCTTCACACCAACAGTCCCCTTGAGCTAATTTTCATTTGCTTGGATAATAAATAAAGGACCAAAGGATGAAGGCCTAAAAGTTAAAAAGATAGTTTTTCTGACATTTGTTAGAGTATGAGAACAGAAAGGCCTGCAGAAAAAGCTTTCTTTCATGTCTCATGTGCTTTTAGACTTTTGCTCGGGTACAGTAAAAAAAAAAACAAACTCTATGAGGGGGGTTAATACTGCGCTTGTAAGAATCTTTGGGAAGGTTGTTTATCTAAAATCAGCTGTTCCAATTAAGTACTTCTATGCAACAGATTTTTTTTTTCCATTTGTCTATCTACAAATAAAAACTTCTTTTAACAAAAATTGAGACCAAATGTGAATTAATGTATTCCTTCAGCCTTAACCAGAGTTAGAACATTTACAGATAAACCTAACTGAAGTCTGATTTTAAAACAACATTTTGTTAAAGCAGGACAGAAAAACATGGATATAAAAACTTTACCTCTCCAACTAAAAAACACTGACGAGTTTCTCAGTGTATTGATTACTACATAAAAAATCATAACTTTCAAACATAAACACAGGCCTTTCCTAGTTGCTTGCACACAATCAGGATTCTGACTGGGAAAGTCAGGAGAAGGTTTCACCATGGACCCAGTTCAACAGCACCGGTTAAAATTTTTCCAAGGACTTTAAAATACGATGCGACAGGAAAGGCAGGCAGCAGACAAGCACTGGAAAGCACATTTCAAAAAATATATGACAGGGAAGGAGCTGGGTGCCCAACAGATTGTGGTAAGATGTAAAACATGAATCTGTCCCTCTTACCAGCAATGTGATTACATTAAAGGTAAATTACAAAGACAATCACACATTTTGTCCCACTAGAACTGTTTTCATAAAAACTAATATTATGTTAACATAAACCTACCTTTCTCAAAAAAGAAACAAGCTACCATATCTGCTATCAAAAAAAAAAAACCAACCAAGAAGGAATTGCTTATAAATACTAACAGAGAGCACAGCAATTTTCAGTTAACCTTCAGACCAAAAGCAATTCATCATGCAGCCGCTAACTTTGCAATTAGACATGGACACCTTTAATTTTACAAGACACTGCTGCTTTTCATTCTCTTAGGTTGCCTTCATTTTGTCTCAGATTTTCAGCAAGGAGAGTTCAGAGATGCATTTCCTTTCTCCTTTATTCCCACATGTAAATATACATTCCTACTTTGTCTTCCAAGACACATGGCTGGACAGTGGTGGGAAATCACCTCCAGCTACAATTAATTCAACTCCTTTGCCAACTTTTAAAAACACTTGATTGTATACAGTACTCAGTAAGAACCTGGCAAGAGATCCAAGTGCAATGCAGCATGTACCATACATATCCTTAGACAAGAGTTTAATCATAAAGATGTTGCTTCCTACCTATCTGCATGACTCTGCCAAAAACAGAGTTGTTGTCCACAGTGCTGCAATTCCATCTTCTATGTCTGAACTGATACTGGCACTCCTTAATGCCTGTCTTTGCACCCTCTCCAATGAACTGCATATGGTCCTGATACAGTTGGCAGAGTTTCTTCTGTCCTTGGGAAAGCCCTGCTAGCTGGCTACACAGTGGCTGGGCTCCTATTATATATACCTCTGACATCTGAACAGGGTTCATGGGGTTCATAGGGTTCATCCCTAAAGACCTGCATAAAGAAAGATTTGGATTAATAAAGAGAAGATTCAGAAATGAAAAAAAAAAAATTCTATAAGTCCCAAACAGAACTGTATCTTATACATGAGTATACACTCCTGGTTTTGCTAACAAGTGAGAAAAACCAAAACAAAAGAAAAAGCATACTTATATATGAAATGCTTGCTTAAAAGACAGTTCAGAAGTTATTAGTTCCCAGCCATGTGGTTATTACAATACATCAGAGACTGAAGACACAGACTCGGAAGACTTGCATCTAAGTAGTCCTTCACCAACTTAAATGGTTGCAGTAAAAATAACAGAAGTTCCCAACAACTGCAAGATCAGAAAAATAAATAAAACAAAACCAAAAAATCCCCCAAACTCCAACTTCTTTTAACATGCATTTTCGATTTAAGTTTCGATTTTTCAATCTGTTCTACTCTAAAGAATCAGGGAAACCTTTAACAAGCCAGAAGTTTGAAACTTGATACAGACTACTCCTAGCTTCTTCTGAACCACACACAAAAACAGAGGCAAATATATTCCCTGTAAACAAAAATCAACTGTTTTCTTCATTCTTAAAGTGCTCTTCACATCTATTTCAATTAAAAAGTGACCATTAATCCAAAAAGGATCATTTGAAGCAGCAGAGAAACACCCATTTAAAGAACTCTCAACATCGTACACTATATAGTAATAGATAATTTGACAAAGCAAAAATTTAAATGTACTTCTTTGTAACAAAACACTGTTGTTACAGGAAAGTTCAAACCAAAACTTTAACGAAAGTTTTTACTTGTAAATCAGTACTCTTGCTTATATAAGCAAAATTTCTATCCTAAGTGAGTCAAGATGACTCTTAAGAGAGGCAAATAGTCATTTAAAGATGATCAAATCCACAGAGAATTTACTGTACAACTTTCTGAAAACTGAATTTTACAACACGAGATATTGAACATTTACACTATGAGAGAGACCTGTTCATTTTACTACACGACGTATTACAACTAGAACATTACTCCCCTGCTGTCTCGTTCCTGTGGTACTCCCTCCAAAATGAAGTACATACATAAGAAGTAAAGAGATATTTAATCAAACAAATCTTCACACCCCCTTTTAAAATCAAGTCGACACGAGATGCTTACCACCAAGAGCTGGCTTCTATAACAACCTGGGTAAAAGAAGAGAAGATGGCCAGAGCCACTACGACGTACTGAGAAGCCATTGTACTGCCAACTGTCCCCAAAGCACCGCCTTGGATTAATACTGCAGTGGATTTCTAGAGGGGGGAGAGAAAGGATCAGATTGTTTATTGCTTCTCAGACTATTTTCGAGCACTCAAGTTTAAACAGCGGAAGTACCCGTGCCCCCTTTTAACGTGACTCTGACTCTCCTGCCCCTCTCCCCGCCGATGCTCTGGGGCCAGGCGCACGTCGCAGCTTCCACTCCACCGGGCAGAACCCACCCCCAACCCCAACCCCGACACCGCCTTCCCGGGGCGGCCACAGCACCGATCCGCGCCCGCAGCTCCCCGCAAACGGCCGGACGGGACGGGGCCGCTGCTCCGGCCACGGGAGACCCCGCTCCCCGCCCGGCCATCCCCCCTACCCGGGACTATAGGCGACCCGCGGGTCAAGGGACGGGCATTACCCCATAGCCCTCCGCTCCGGAGTCAGCACCGTCGACACGAAACGCTCCCGGCCAGCTAAAGGTGCCTTCGGGTTGGCAAAGTGAGCCCGGGCAGACGCGGGAGATGCCGGTGCCAAGAGGGCTAGGTACCGCAGGGGGCTCCGGGGGGGGCCCGCCGCCTCCCGCACGGTCGCCACCCTTCCCCTCTGTCCCCTAACGCATCTCGCTGCAGCCGCCCTCCGCGATCACCGAGGCAGCCCCGAGCTCCGCTCTGGCGTCGCGGTGACAGCCCAGACAACAGCCCCCGGGACCGGGACCGGCCCGGGGAGGTATGTAGAGCTACAAGGGCCGGCTCCGCGTCCAGACCCGACCCCTGCAACAACCAGGCTGCCGCCTTGGAAGTCAAACGCTTCCCCCGACAGGTCCCACGATCACCGCCGGAATCCTCACACGGGACTCAAAGGCGCTAACCAGTGCCATTCACTGTTTTTTATTTCCCCTCCCCTCGGAAGGAGGGAATAAAAAAAGAAAGAGAAAAAAAATAAATGACGTTTCGACACTTGGGGGCTCCCTATTCATTTTCAAAAAGTCCTCACTTCTGAACTGAAGGTGCTCTTAATTCTAATTTATTTCTGTTTGAGAAGGGTCGAGAGGAGCGGTCGATCGCAGCGCCGCGACGGCGAGCAGGGCTGACACGGAACCTGCGGGGATACACGCGGAGAAGCCACAGTCACGCCACCCTGCCGGGGCCAAGCCTCTGCTCGCCCCTGGCAGCTTTCTGCGGGTCCTACACCTCCTGCCCGGGGGGGTCCCCAGATCCTCGGTGCTGGGGCCCGTGAGCAGAGCCGGTCTCCCACAGCCGAACGATCCTGTCCGCTATCGACGGGAGCAATCCCGGGAAAGGTGCGAAAGCAGAGAGCATGTATAACTAGGGACGAGGCAAAGCAAGGGGTGCGAGGTGCTCGCTGGGGCACTCAAAAGCCAGAGTTCTGAGACTGTAAATTCTTAAAAATAATAACAACAATAATAAAGCAATGCCACGGAACTGCCCGAGCCCTGAGGAGGCTGGACACACTGGTGTTCAAGCGGGACGCCAAGCTGCCCCGGCGGGCGGGTGATCGGGGCTCGCCGGGCGCGGAATAAGCCGGTGGCCGGGATACTGCGGGGAAGACAGCGGGGCCCCCTCTGCAAGACCCGGACGACGGGGCCAAAGCCCCCCTGCCTCGTTCAAAGGGCCCGGGTGTCCCCCCGGGACTGGCAGTCGCCAGCGCTGCATCCGGCCCGAGCCCCGTCCCTGCAGCCGCCGGGGAGCTGTGCCGCACCGCTTCCAACAGGGGGCGGCCTCGGCCGCCGCAGCGCAGAGAGGCGGCGGGGACGGGGCGGCCGCTGTCCCTCCGACGGCACCTCCCGCCCTCATCACCGCTGTTATCGACCTCCTCGTCCTCCTGCCACGGCGCTACGCGGCGAGGCGTGAGGAGGCACCTGCGGGTGAGGGCCCAGCACCTCCAGCCCTTCCCTCCTGCATACAGCAGCTGACGGCTGCCATCAAAACCAAAACAAAACTATAAAAAAAAAAAAAAATTAAAAAACCCTCTCGCCGGCGGCATTGGCTATCAGGAGTGTAAGGCATCGTTTTCAACTTTGTAGGGCCGCGGAGATCGGTTTTTGGCATTTAATGCACCCCATGCGGAGCCCGCGCTCTTTGCTGAGATGAAAAGGGAGGCTTTTACAGATCCTGCAGCCGCGGGATCGCCTGTGATCCTGTTTTACACAGGGTGTCTGGAAAGCCTGCGAAGGCATCTGGTTTTCTAGGAGCACTACCTGCGGGAAGGCGGCAACCAGAGCCCCGGCTCCGGGGGGCTGTAAACCGCGGCGGCCTCCGCGGGCGGCTCCGCGGGGAACCCCCCGGCCGGCCCCGACTTCCCGCTGCGGCTTTACATCCATCTGGGACGGGCGGAGCCCAGGTTTCACGTTTGCAGAGAAAGGCACCATCTGGGTCCCCCGGCACAGCGCTCTCCCACCGGAGGGACAGGGGGGAGTCCCGGGGGGGGCCAGGATGCACCTCCGTCCTTCCCTCCACGCCAGCCCCGGCGGGGGAAGTGCCTCGCTCCTCGGCCCAGCTGAACTCTCTGTGACCCGCCGAGCGCAACCGATTTAGCATACAATTGCCAATTAAAAACAAACAAACAAACAACGAAAAGCCAACAGCCTTTCCAACATGGAGTCCTCGCAGCTCCAAGGGGGACCCCGAGAACTGCGCTCCTTCGCGCTGACCCAGGCGGGACCCTCTGCAGATACAGAGTGATAATCTCCAGAAACTTAGAATAAAATTAAAAAGGATGGGGGGGGGGGGGGGAGATTTGACTCCAGGTCCTCCGCTGGCCCCCAGCCAGCAATCCTTAAAGGTACAGGCCACGATTAGCGCCGACGCCGAACTCCTCCATAGCGATCCTCCTCGGGAAAGTTTGGGAAGTTTGGAAAGATGTCTTTAACTCGTGTGAGGAGCTGCGGCCAGAAAGATGCACCGGGACGCGGCGAGGAGAGCGACCCCAGCAAGTGTCCCTACAGCGGGCAACCTCTCTTCGGGGGGGGGGGGGGGGGGCGC
>JASSUY010032487.1:0-10313 GCA_032466535.1 Forpus xanthops | reverse complement strand
ACCTTAGAGCAGCTCCAGTGCCTGAAGGGGTACAGGAAAGCTGGAGAGGGGCTTTGGCCAAGGGATGGAGGGACAGGACAGGGGCAATGGCTTTGAGTTGAAAGAGGATAGATTTAGATGACACATTAGGAAGGCTGGGTTGGATGGGGCTTGGAGCAATCTGCTCTAGTGGAAGGTGTCCCTGCCCATGGCAGGGGTTGGAATTGCATGGGCTTTAAGGTCCCTTCCAACTCAAATCAGTCTGCAATTCTATGAAACATTCCTTCAGAGGTGACCTCACAGAAAATGCTGACTATGCATAGCACTGTTTCTTGATCCACTTTGCTGTTAGTGATTACTGTATATGAGAGCCATAGATCAAAGGTGTTTGTCTGGAATGTGACAAGGATTTTGCCCCAAAGGCTTTGCAAGATGTTTGGGCTGTCCTGCCGAAAGCCAGGGGCTTTACTTCAGATAATGAACGTGTGTAGGTCTTCTTCAGGCATTTTGGGTGTGGAGGTCCTTTCTTTTACATCTAGATGAATGCAGGAGTGTCAGGTCTTTACCTATATGTATTCAACTTGAGTTCAACACAACTTCATTTTAGGCTGCTTTCAGCTGTTATTTAGTCTAATGCAAAAAGCACATGCTTAGGGACTTTTTCCTAGTGGATGGAGATGCCACCATGGGAAATGATTCCTTACAAAGTTAGTTTTGAGAGAGACATGGAATATTGTGAATCTAAGAGTGGTTCTCAAGGTGTGTTTCTCGATTGCAATGTAAAAACAGTCATATTTGTTATCAAATCAGTTGTGAACTCTGGTGTAGTTCGAAAGGGAGATCAGGGAAGATCAAGACACTCAAGTTTTACATTGTAAAAGGAACTTTTTGATGAACAAGTTTTCCCACTGGCAAACGGAACACTCCTATTTACCTGGAAAGTATGTGAGTCCTGTGAAAAGTGAGTGATTTAATATTCCCTATGATGCCTGTGCATAGGAGAAATTGTGAATCAAAACTATGACTGAAAAATACATGTTCTGCAAGGCAAATATTCCAATATTTTACAATATTTCAGTAAAAATGTGTTTTTTTCTTAGTCACTTCCATTGTGCATATTGAAGTTGGAAAAAATTGTAGCCATACTAAAAATATGTAGAGAAAGTAGAATTTTCAGTGCATAAAATCTTGAATTTGGGGATTCTGGGTTTGGGGGGGATGAAAACAGGAGGTTTCTGTTTTCCAGCATGGCCACAAGACATGATTTCAATGTCATTTTTAATACATCTTTTGAAAAGATGATTTAGGCCATTTAGCAGCGAAAAGTAATGCAGCATCTTCAGGACCTGTGCTGTCAAACTTTCACAAACGTGGATGTAAAGGCAGCTCTTTATGGCTGTGCGTGTTTGCAAATGTGAACAACATGGAATATTTATGATGTTTGGGGGGTGTTCAGATTAGGAAGAGGAACATAAAACATGAGCTGTATTCATAGGTACTGCACTGAGCATGAGGGATACAAACTGTGTGTGAAGTGCTCAAAAGGTAAAAGCAGCAGTGTTTGAAACTGGAAAAAGGTGACTTGGAGAAGAGTCCTGTTAGAGGACGGTGATCCCGGCCTTCCTAGCAGAAACAGGCTCTGGGTTTGTGTGAACACACATCTAGGATTGCTAATCATGAAACGCGATTCCACTTCCATACCAGGTCCAACCCTCGCAACACTGCTGCTCTTATTTGCTCTCCTCAGGTCAGGGAAGTAGGGCTCTTCCTCCCGTGGGAATTGGGATTTAGTTTAGTTTTCTTCAGTTCCACCCTTGGGCTTTCTGTTGACTCAGCCAACTGGTGCCAGTTTGAATTATGACCTTCATTTTATGTATCTGATGCCTTTTTATAGACTGAGTATCCGAATAGACCCTGAATTCACTCCCCTTAGTTCAGAGGCTGTTCAGTGCAGCTGCAACCTTTGAGTGGATGTCCTGACCATGAAAGGAATCACAGGGGGAAGGAGACTCGGCGTGTTACAGCTGGTCTGTCAGTGAAAGCATCTAAATAGATGTATATATTAGAGATGTCAAGGCTCTTGCATTTAAATCCAGAGAGCCATCTTCAATTCACATATAACTCCTGTATGTTTCTAGCAGAGGCTTGCAGCTCCTCAGCTTCCTTACTTGATTAGGGATACACTATGCATACATATTATGGACTTTTTGAATCTGATAGAAACCTGATATATTTCTGTGGCCTGAATGCAATAGTTCTGGATGTGGCTGAGTAAAGCACAGCACAGCTTTGTCTGCCACCTGCAGCAGAGGAAACTGAGGAGAGATGTTTCAGGGGTGCCCCATTGCATCAATTGTCAGTGAAGCTGCTGCTTAGATGCACTCAGGAAAGAAAAGGAAGGCAGATAGCCTACTAAATGCACCCTGGTCTTTCACTACCGACTGTGTCAGCAGGAGGATGTCCCCAGCACACTCAGGTGATTAAAGGTCAGAGTAGGTTTGCAGGGCAGTTGTGCACAGGGGAAAGTCTTCACTGCCGGAGCTCAGATGCTGGTGCTGATCCTCATGTCCATACAAGGTATTTACAAGTCGTTTCATATTGTTAACAACTAAACATCCTTTGAGCTCTAATACAAAGATGTGTACATCTGCGTTACTTTGTTTAGAATACGCTGTATGCAGAGCAATGGCTGTGTGCAAGGGCTAGAAAGAGTTGGTCTGTGGCACCCTTACTTCCTTGCATGCAGTTACTGAAATCGTTGTCACATTGAGACTTGGTTTGCAGCCTGGCACAGTGTAGGATGGCAAAACCGAGCACCAGTAAAACTTTGATGCCTGCAACTGCCTAAACCAAGGGGCTTCTCCAGATGCTCCGCTGTTGAAGACAGTGCAGATTAGTGCCAGGGCTTTGTGTGGGGTTAAATCCTTGTTACTGATCTCCTCTTGCAGCAATGCTGTGACTGCTGTAATCTGGGCCTGCGATTGAGAAGTGAGGGGAAATCCTGTGAGTCCAGCATCAATCTGGGCTATCCCTGCAGCCATGTAATGTTGTCCTGCTGTGAAGGGGGAGACCGCTTCATCCATCCAGAAATAAAAAGGCAACCCGAACCTCTGCCAACAGTGACTCCTGAGAAGGGTAAGTGTCCACTTATGGCTTGAAGACATTGCAGGAAATGGTTCCTTGCTCTTAAAACAGTTTTAAGTAATAATAATAAAAAGTAGGTATTTCTGATTGTTCAGATGTGCCTTCTTCAGTAGTGTGGGGGTTTGGGTTTTCCCCTTGAGTCACATAGTGCAGAGACCTGTCATGGGGCATCGGTAAGAAGCAGAGTTGAAGCTGGCCATTGTCTTTTAGCAGAAGCAATCCTGGAAGATTCCTCATTAAGCAAATAATGATTTTTTTTTTCCAGACAAAATAGTCCCATGGGTTCTGATACCAGTGGAATGTCCTGGGAATACATTTCCTATTGTACTGCTGAACATCACAGCAGCTTTGTCATTGCACTCTGGAGAGCCCCAGAGCACTGCAAGTTAGTTTGCACACTTTCAACATGCAGACATAGTGATGCTGAGGAGCTAAGTCAAACCCCTGCAGCCAAAGAGGTGTGACAAAGGGAGCATGAGGAATGTGGAGCTTGGACAGCTTCACTCCCCTCAGCCCAAGATCACACTCCTTCCATATCACTCTGTTGCATGGTGACCTCCTGCATGTGCTGGAGTTCCATTTTTGACCATTCTCTTCTTGTGAACTAAGTTTGTATTCTTCCTTACCAACAAATGAAAGGGTTTATATTGACATAGCTGAGGCCTCACTGAGTGAGGAAGTTTGCACATATGTGTTTAAGGAAAACTGATGGAAAAGCTTGCTGAAAAACTAATTGTAGTATGGTAGAAAATCTTGGCAAAACTTGTCAAGAAAGGAAAAGTATGGTGCTTTTGGCAGGGTTTAAAAGCAGTAGGCAGGCTAGCCATGTCACTGTCAAGAGGGTCCCCGAAGGTTTGTGATGCTAGCTACAGAGGTAACCAGTAAAGTCATATCGTGTTGAAAAGAGTTTCCAAACCAACTGGACAAGATTTGCTCTTGAAATTTGAAATTCAGTGTGGTTCTTCAATGGAGCCAATTTCAGATGGGGCTTCAGTGTGGTGCATTGGGTCAGGTAACAGTAGCAGTGGTGTTAGCAGTCCACGTGAGAGGTGAGCTTGTGACCTCCCTGTGTCACCGTATTTCTCAGTGGCCCCTGTAACATGCCTGTTCCTCCAGGAAGGAGGTGGTGGATCTACAGCACAATGCTCTTATCTTCAGGATAGGTTCATTTGCTCTTGGATTGTTCTGGTTAGGTTTGAGTTCATCTGGTGGAACACTCTGTACTGTACAGTCCTAATGCTAACAGCCCTGCTAGAGAACCAGCAAGTATTCTGTTGTAGTTTCAGAGACAGAAGATCACAATGAGGCTCTGTCCATCAATAACGAAGCTGAGCTGTCAAATAACCTGCCTGGAGATGACCTGGATGAATGTCTTATCTATGGTGGGGAGCTCTGTCAGCATTTGTGTATAAACACCGTGGGGTCCTACAAGTGCTCGTGCTTTCCAGAATTCATTTTGCAAGAGGATGGGACCAGCTGCTCTCCAGGTGAGAAAATGGGCAGGAGACACCATGAACGATGGTGTCTTTGTGCCAACTGCACTGATCTATCAAGCTTGCTTTGTTACCCTGTGGTTTCTGTGAGATATTTGTTGGGTGCTGATGCATGGACATTTGCTGTGGAAATTGGACAGGTTAATAATGTAAGAGGAAAACAATTTAGGAAACTTAGTTATGCCTTATTTTTGTATGTTGGTGGCATGGGGACAGAGTGGTATTTAATATGTTCCAATCAAGACTGTTTTACGGTTCAAAAGAGGATTTCTGAAGGTTGTCAATGGAATATACCCTTTCTTCTCAGAGTCACTTTGTATTTCCCAGTTAGCTTCCCTCCAGATGAACTTTCCCCAGTTCAGACAGACATCATTGCTTCCTGAGTTTTGATTTTTGTCTAAAATCATTCACATCTGTCAGTGATACAAAATCTTTATCTAGTGTGGCGGAAGGCTTGAAAAGAAAGTCTCTTGTGCCATACTTTTTGTGATGTCTGGAGTTCTCCATTGGCAAGATCTGAAATCAGATAACCCAAAGGTTGAAACCTTATATTAGTTACAAGTGCTTTCAGTTATTTGACAAGCAGAGGAAGTGCTGCCATCCAATGACAGAGTTCCGTAGACTTCAGATTCTTTCTGCCCAAGCCAAACAACACTCATTGTGTCATTCTTCTCAATGTGATGCTGCAGCGCTTGCATCAATGATGTGTTTGACAGGGTTTCTGCAGCAGCGCTCTGCTCTGTTGCTTATGTTAACGTTCTGGGGAAGGAACCTGATCCAAAAGAGGCAAAAATAAATGGTTCTTATTTTAGCACTGCAAAATTTGGCTTCATCCTTCACCTGGAGCAAATGTGTGTGGTTTAGCTTCGCTTTGGTTTGCTTCTCCCACTGCTAACTCTGAGTGCAGATTTGGGTTAATACACCTTGTATATGGGTAGTCAGTGCAGATGTGCAGGACTTCTGTGCCAAGAATTGAGGGGAGGGTTCAGATACCCCTTGAGGAAGAGGATTGCAACAAGGGTAGGGACTGCAAGTGGCACAGCTAAGACACGTAGGACGAGTGAGGTGAGGAAGGGATGCTGCTGCCCTCCAGTCCTGCGTCAGACCAAAGGCTGGGCAAGGGAGGTGGCAGGGCAGGGTGCCTCACTTGCTCTACCTGCATGAGCTGTGCTCCACCTGGCAACGTGGCACAGTGGCCTTCCATTTCCCATTTCAGTCTCTGTGTACGTGCACCGCTCTGTCATGTGCTCTGTGCACTCACACCAGGTAGCTGTGAATCTCATACTGGTGGTAGTTTACTCCCGTGATTAGATAGAATACTGCTGTATTTGAACCTGCCCCAGCACATTTCCTGCTTTGTGATGGACTGTGAATGCTTTTGCATTCAACTTTTTAGTTTTCAGTCGTGTCACACGTTTTCCTGAGGCTTGGAAGGAGGGATGTGCTCGCAGTGGCTCTGCAAGGCAAGGAGGAAGTAGACATTGGGGAAACTTCAGAGCCTACTTCTTGTTCTCTGCTCTCTTTCTGGGGAATTCAGGTTATGCCACAAGCATAACCTCTTATTTGCCTCCGTGTTATAGTCCATTGGTTGTCTCTGATGTAATGTTTATATTTTTCTCATTAAGTGGCTCTTTCTGCACCCCAAATGTGTGTTGCAATCAGTCATTTAATGTTGTCATTGTTTGGGGGCTCACGCTTTGCTCCAGGTAACGCTTGCACTCAAATCAATGGGGACAGGGCTCATCCCTCTTCAGGAGGAATTCAGCCTTAGCGGGGGGGGGTAGAACTGGATGATCGTATTTTCCAAGCCAAACCATTCTGTGATTCTACGATTTAGGCTTCTGATTTGGTGATATTGATAAACTGCATTACTCCTATTAATGTACTAGAGCTGTTTTTAACTACTCTGATACCTTTAACATTACTGTTTGTTGTAAATTTTCATGGCTGAAGCAGCTGTCGTGTTTTCCACTTGGCTGTGTAAAAGCCATTCCAGGGTATCCTGTGCTTGTAAAGCTGGATCCTTTTCATCCACGTTGAAATGAGATGTGCAGAAGAACTTTGAAGGCATGGCTTGGGTTCAGTATTTTTTCAGTCATACACCGACTGAAAGACAGCCACTGTGATTACAATAGAACAGTGTTTGAGGAGACAGAAGTAACACTTTGTTTTGTTCATTTTACTCTCCAGAAATTGTTTTCATGCAGGCTCCCTAATCTGTACCCACGGTGTTTGCGAGCGTCTCCATTAGCATGCAGAGCTCTACATGTCTGTGCTCTCGGACAGTTGTTCCTATCAAACAGATGGCAGCTTCCAAAACTGACTGTTCACCTCCATGCAAAAGCAGTTCTTCAGGTCACCAGAACGTTTCCTCCTGCAAACCACAATGGAGTGGGATGAATGGGAGCATTGCCATAGGGTGATGGGGGAGGTAATGCTGTCTCTGATCTGTCTCTGCCTCTTTGCCTTACAGATCCTGACAGAGGACAGGTGACAAGGCTGGAAGCAGAAGCCACCATCCCTCCGGTAGCGTCTCCTTCTCAGCCTCTTCGCATTGTGCCTTTAGAAGAAGAGCAGGATAAGTGTAAAGGTATGTTGGAGGTATATGCTGAAGGTGCAGATGAGTGAGCAATGTTTGGAGAGCCAGAATAGAATTCCACACATCCCTTCACCAGTCTGCTTTCAGTGCACATCCTTAATTTGTTACCTCTGGCATGAGGCTGAGGAATTGTCAGGGGAAAGCTGTGGAAGTAATTTGAGGCTATCCTCTTATTTCAGGGTTGATGCACACCGCTGTGTAGTTCAAGGTAGGCAGTACAGCTGTGCAGCATAATGTGAGCAGTACAGGTAGGAGTGGCACAGGGGTAGTAGTAGGAGGGTTGAGTGATTAGGGCTGCCTGGACAGATTCCTTACAAACTGCATTCCCCATTGCCTGAACTGTGGTTGTATTTGGGTGACCTGGAGGTTTGTAACTTCAGCTGATCTGTGTCGTGATTGCCAATGTATTTTGCCATTTCCTTTGTACAGATAACGGCCCCTGCAAACACATCTGCAATGTTGTGGAAGGAAATGTTGTGTGCTCTTGTTTGTCTGGATATACACTCATGGCTGATGGGATTTCTTGTGAAGGTAAGTGCTTCATGTTCACCACAGGGACATGGTTAAAGCACTTTTCTACCTCATACCCCTGGGTGTTTCTCTAAGAGTTCCTTCTTTTCAGTGTTGTGACTTGTAAGTGGCAGTACAGAGACCATTGGCAGAAGGAATACC
Organism: Forpus xanthops; assembly: GCA_032466535.1. Lineage (NCBI taxonomy): Eukaryota > Metazoa > Chordata > Aves > Psittaciformes > Psittacidae > Forpus > Forpus xanthops. The sequence continues at coordinate 2,426 of JASSUY010032487.1, read as the reverse complement.
AGATCTGCTTTACAGATGACTCCAGAAGCACAGCTATCCAGTGTGCCTTTTACCTGGGGGCTTCAGGTGAAGGCGAGCCTGGACGTGTGCTTTTCCCTTTGACATTCCAGGCTTTCTTTTGAGCCCTCTTGGTTGCAGTTCCCACTGCTGTTCCTCCCCAGTGTCTGTCTACACAGCTATGGACACACAGCTTTTCTTCCTGAGAATGGGAGCAGCTAGCCGGAGTGGGGCATGGTCGTTGTCCTGGGAACCCCCTCAGGGCTATAGCTCTGCTTTGTCACCCGTTTTGTTTGCCTTTATTTCTTGAAACCCTGAATCCAATGAGGCTTCAGTGCTGTGAAGAATGTGCCATTGTGAGCTACTTCAGCTCCATGAGTTTCACTTGACATGAAGCTCAGGCCTGCACGATGCTGGATGGTGAATTCCAAAGCTGCATCATGATTGTTCATGTTGCATTAATCTTAAATGGACATGTTTGGGTAGTGGCAAGGGGTATGTTTGCTCGGGAAAGTGCTGGAGGTTAAAAAACAATGCCCTGTGACATACTTTAATTATAAATCTGGAAGTATGGGAGCAATAACAGCCAGCAGTGACATAAAAGAAGCTTCTGATGCTCAGAATTGCTCACATGTGATCCACATCCCTCTTAATCTCAGATCTGATTGAATAACAAATCACAAATCATGAAATTCTGGAGAGTCTGTGAAGAAAATGGGAATTTAATATCAGCGGCTGAAACGGTCACTGTGCATTGCTTACCCAAGTGTGGTGGAAACTATCTGATTCGTTATGTCAGCATCAAAAGGGGCATTTCCAGGCAATCACTTTCCTACAGGAGGAATTGATAATAGTGGAAGTAGTAAGTTTAAATTGCAGCAAGAGACATTTCTTACCTGTATTCAAGTACGGATTTGATGGTAATGGTGGTGGTGCACTGGAGCAGGTTTCCTGCAGAGTGTGCATGGCCTCTGTGTGACTGCCTGTTTCCAAGAATGTCTCTTTCTGCAATGACAACAGTGCAGGGATGCAAGCAAGGGCTGGATGATCTCCGAGGGTTTATTCCAGCCCTATTTTCAGTGTAACACTGTATGTATTATAGCATGGTGCTGATGTGGTAGTTCCAACACACTTCATTGGGACATCTCCAGTGTGAAAGAAGTATTGTTTCATTTGAGCAATTGTTCTAATAGAATTCTGTTTTTCCCTTTTGGCTGCAACATGTTGATATAGATTTGGATGAGTGCCTCACAGGTGCTCACGCTTGTTCCAGAGGACAATTATGTGTGAACACATTGGGATCATTCTACTGTGTCAACCACAGAGTGATCTGTGCAGAGGGCTTTATACTCAACAGGCATAGAAAATGTGTTGGTAAGATGATAGGTGTAAGCCGTTCACCACTGCATCATAATTCTTCATGCTCTGCAATGCATTTAAACCATTTGTGCTCAAAGGCTCTCTGGCCATCTTTGCATATGACATTTCAATATGAGTTAGTAAAAACACATGTGCACCATTTGCTCAGCCACTTAACATCATGAGTTGTGTGCTATTTGGCTTTTCCCCTAGCAATACATTCTCAGGATGCATATAACTTTGTGCAGAAATCATTAAACTCCATAGGTATGATGACCACAGCAGTATTGATGACTGTTAAAGCGGACTAAGAAAACAGCAGCTGATCTCTCTGGACAGTGTCAATACTGACGAATCCCCAGGCATCATGAAACGACAGAACTTCATACTACAGCTCAAGAAATCTGCATAAGTCTGGGCAGTGGAAAAGATCCATTCCAAAATGATGGAAAAAATTCAGATTAGTCTATTAGTGCTTCTGGCACCAGTTTCTTTGTGTAATGTCAAAGATGGATCATAATTCTGCTGTATCATCCCTGCTATTTAAGTTCATGTCAGAAACCAATCTACTTTTACAAGTGTATTTATGAGGATTCAGTTTCCTTCCAAAAGCCAAGGCCTGAGCTTATGAAATAGTTTCTGCTAGGGGTTCTTTTGTAGCAGCTGGTTGAGGAGGCACCTGAACTGCAGTAGTGTTGTGGAATAACGCTGGAAAAATGGAGCACCCAGAGACCTGTAGTCAGTAATGAACGCAGCAGTGCCTGTGACTGTAATGTCATGTGTGAATATATTCACCTCCTTCCACCCCTGTCCTTCTTCTACATTTATAACATCGATTTTCTGACAGTCACAGCTTTGGTTTTGTTCGTATCTTTTAAAGCTCTATGATGTCATCTTCTTAATGAGCATCATATGTGGAATGCTTTTAAAGTGACAGAGGGGGGATTTAGATTAGATACTGGGAAGCAGTTCCTCCCTGTGAGGGTGCTGAGCGCTGGCGCAGGGTGCCCAGAGAAGCTGTGGCTGCCCCATCCCTGCAGTGCTCAAGGCCAGGTTGGACACAGGGCTTG